>JBBDGP010005702.1:0-105817 GCA_037952835.1 Lithobates septentrionalis | reverse complement strand
AGCGTCTATATTCCCACCCTATTCTATTTTTTCACTGGTCGACCATGTTTACCTGGTGGTGGTGTGTTTTATGGTTTCTGTTTTTTTTTCCTCTGCCGAGTGCACCTTTGGTGGAGGTTACTTGATCTTCTAAACAACTGAGGGTCAGAGGAAAGGGAGGGACCTTTTAAATTGTATCTAATTTGTGTTTCCTGTAGAGGGCGGAGCCAATCATCTCTCAAGTAGCTGTTCTGGAAGGTCCTGGCAATACCGTTACCGGTAAGTCTAATGGGGGTTTTCTTCTCCCTCTGTCTTGCAGACCATATCTGGTTGTTCCGTGAAGCGGAGACGGATGTGGCAATGCTGGTAAACGAGCAGGAAATATACATTCCGACCCCCTATGAGAACGGACCGGCGCCGGCTGTGAACATCTATCTGCCAGGTAACTGAACACGTGTCATTCTACATACAACACTGCATGTGATCCCCCATCCCAGGCCGGCAATATGCGGCAGAGCAGGGTCCTTGCTCTCTCCCTATGGAAGCAGTGGTGTCTCTGCAGCGGTCCAACACACCTCTTGTAAATCAGAGCTAGAGCTGCCAATCGGCAAGTTCCATGATGGCAGAGTTCTATTTAGTAACTCAAAGTTTTCCCCCAAACTGCAAAGGTTAAATGCTGTCATAATAGAAGAAGAATAACCAGTAATACCTCATTTTGTGCCCCTGCAGGCTTCCTTCATGCTGTGTGACTGGTACCTGAAGCTGCTTTCTTTACTGCCCCTCCGGTTCTCTGATGTCATCACATACAATGCAGGACAACTGGCCCTGCATTGTATGTATGGAGAGCGAGGAGAACAGAAAAGAGTGCCTAGACCAGTGGTCTCCAAACTCTGGCACAGGGGCCAGATGCGGCACTTAGCTTGCCTTTATCAGTCCCCTGTGGCATATTCCTCCCATTGATATGAGACATCATTTTCTCCAACTGACACCAACAATGGGGTGCCGTTCCTCCCAGTGGTACCAACAATGGGGCGCCGTTCCTCCCAGTGGTACCAACAATGGGGCGCCGTTCCTCCCAGTGGTACCAACAATGGGGTGCCGTTCCTCCCAGTGGTACCAACAATGGGGCGCCATTCCTCCCAGACACCTCAATGTTACAGCTGCGACTGTCACTTTGTAAACACTTTTGCACAGGGCACAAGTGAGTAAAACACACATCTCCATCCATATTGTCAACTTTAGGCATTCCCAGAATTATTATATTGTGTTTTTTTTTTTTTTTTTTTTTTTCCCCTTCAGTTTTTACCCTGAAAGAGCTCTGTCTCCAGATGGTCCGAAGGCTAGTGAAACCTCAAGACTACAGGAAGCTGGAAATCGTGACGTCCCTCTACGATGACTTGGAAAACCCACCAAGTTTGGGAAGGGACTTACGGCGACTAACGTATACTTTCTGGGAGCAAAACGACATAGAAAATGTGTGAGTGGTCTCTTGGACTGGGATACAGTAAAGGGCATAGAGGGCTCCTGAACCGCGGATATGGTTGGACTTTGTGGTGCCAATATCCCTGATACAGAACTCACATTTGGGGAAGATTGGTGCCCTCCGAAATGTGCCAGTTCTGGGACCACTGAGGAATCCGCTGATCTAACACTGTGGC
The DNA here is from genome assembly GCA_037952835.1 of Lithobates septentrionalis. Lineage (NCBI taxonomy): Eukaryota > Metazoa > Chordata > Amphibia > Anura > Ranidae > Lithobates > Lithobates septentrionalis. The sequence continues at coordinate 104,180 of JBBDGP010005702.1, read as the reverse complement.
ATTTATAGACTTGGCACATTCCTGCTCCTTCCATAGTTTGCCTGTATCATCTGCTTGCCAGCAGCCAATGGCAGCACTGGATTCTCAATCAGAGCCAAATAGCTGAAGCAGGTATATTTAAAGCAGAACTCCAGTTTAAATCCCCCCCCCCCCCCCCCCCCTGCTCTTTAAAAAAAAATAAAAAAATACCCACCTTGTTTTTCCAAGAGGCTGGCTGGTCCGGTGACATCACAAATCCTTTGTCGTCTCCAGTGGCAGAGCGGAGTTTACTGCTGTACTACACATCTCCATTCGATGCAGTGATACTCTGAGCCTAGGCCAACCTGACGACACTTCCCTAGGGGGGGGGGGGGGGGCGTGTCCATGACAGCCCAAGCTCAGAGGAAGTGGGCCGTCAGGCAGCCCAGAGCCATCTAGTGGCAGAAAGACCACACCAGATTGAAGACTGCTTTTTCATTTTTTTTTTTTTTTTTTTTTTTTTTTTTTTATTGCTGGGCATTTTTAATTTACTTAAACTGGTGTCCTGTTTTAACCGAGATTATGGAGAGAAAACATTATGTAATTTTTTTTTAACATAATGGGGGGGAATTTACTAAAACTGAAGCAGCTGTGCATAGTAACCAACCCGCTTCTTATTTCAGCTTGATCAGTTCCCCTACATTCACATCTCTGCGAGAGGCTGCGGTTACGACCTGTGAGACCCCACGTTGCGTAAAACGTGAAATCCCATGTTAGCCAATGAGAGCAGTTTTAGCACTACTGAAGTCGCTCTAGAAAAGGTTCCTGAACTAATTCATTAGAAAAGGTTCCTGAACTAATTCATTAGAAAAGGTTCCTGAACTAATTCATTAGAAAAGGTTCCTGAACTACTTCATTAGAAAAGGTTCCTGGACTACTTCAATCTCCCCATGCTGCCGGTAAAGCACATTATAAAGGCCCTGGAGTTGAGTTAAGGGCAAGCACTCATTGGTTAATGCAGCCATGTGACCGTGTTGACCAATGGAAAGAGCATCTGAGGCCCCACCTCCCGGTAAGTTGTCCCAGAAGAAATTAGTGTTTTTCTCTGGTCAGCGCAGTCACATGGGAGGGTTGTTGTGAGATGTATTACTGACGGTGCATATCTCATCAGCAGACTATTATTTGTTTAAAGTGTTTGTAAACTCAAAATCTGTTTTCCGTTGTGTTTTGGATCGTCTCTCCTTGTATACAATTTTCTTAAGCATCATTTTTCGTAAATTCTGTAGCAAAGTTTCTTATATGGGGATCCAGCCAATAACAACACTTTCTGCTGCTGGCTGACAACGCTAAGCCATTGTCTCACAATTAGCAGTCCTGTTGTCAGCGGCGTGCGGCAGGAGCTGTCAGCTGCTGTGTCCCAATATGACATGCAGGTCTCTGAATTCACACTGTGTGCGTTTGGGCACCTGCACCCACACGCACCCGCATGTTGTATTGGGACACAGCAGCTCCGTCCGTGCAGCCGTGTGTCCCAATAGACTTCTATGGATAGCAAGCACCAACACCTGTGCATCCCTGTGTCGGGAAACACAGACCTGCACGGGGCACGCAGATCAGCCTTATGCCCTGTACACACGATAGGATTTTCCGATGGAAAATGTGTGATAGGACCTTGTTGTCGGAAATTCCGATCGTGTGTAGGTTCCATCACATATTTTTCATAGGAATTTCTGACACAAAGTTGGAGAGCAGGCTATAAAATTTTCCGACAACAAAATCCGTTGTCGGAAATGCCGATCGTGTGTACACAAATCCGACGCACAAAGTGCCACGCATGCTCAGAATCCATTAAGAGGCGAAGGCTATTGGCTACTGCCCCGTTTATAGTCCCGACGTACGTGTTTTACGTCACCGCGTTCAGAACGATCGGATTTTCCGACAACTTTGTGTGACCGTGTGTATGCAAGACAAGTTTGAGCCAACATCCGTCGGAAAAAAATCCATGGATTTTGTTGTCGGAATATCTGATCAATGTCCGACCGTGTGTACGGGGCATTACAGTGGTGGGGGGGGGCTGGTAGAATGAGGGGGCGAGCTGTTGACAACACTAGCTCAGCATTCACAGCACCAGTCAAAATGGGACAAAGTGATTAATTGTCCCCGCGGGGGGGGGGGGGGGGCGTTGGAACAACAGAGGATGAATAATGTCTTTTGAAGAAAAAAAAAATACTAAAAGATTGATTTTTGGATTTTTTGCATCCATGAAATACAAACTTTTTAATTGATAAAGTAATTATTATAATACATATGTGACGTTATAACTATAAGGAGACTGTATATCTTTTTATTTTTTTAGGAGGATATATGTATGTGTGTGTCATGTAAGCAAAAAAAAAAGAGCATTTTAACCTAGCATCATATGGCGATTTTCATGATGATTTTTTTTTTTTCCAAAGCTTAGCACCCAAAAATAGTTTTATAATAATTTAGAACATATTTTTGGAGTCATTTTGAAAGTTTTTGATGTGACTGTGGGTTTATTCGATTTTTCTTTAATGTCTGCCTCTATGTCAAACACTGTAGTCCCTACGCTTGCTGAACAACTGCTGAGGTAAACCCAGTTACATGACTAGTCACGTAGGCACTGTATAGTTTTAATGCACATGTGCATCACTACTGAACAGAACACATTGGGGGTTGATTTACTAAAACTACAGAGTACAAAATTTGGTGAAGCCGTGCATTGTAGCCAATCAGCTTCTAACTTTGGCTTGTTCGATTAAGCTTTGACAAAAAAAAAAAAAAACCTGGACCCCAAAGTGTCTCTATAGCTAGAACTCCCTGGGAGAGATATCACAGGCATATCTAACTTTTACCTCTGGTGAGCGTATACACAAAGGGGCGTATCACGAGGTGACGCGGTGAAGGTGTAGAGTCAGACAAATGGTGCACTGGGGAGGAATCCAAGTTTGGATCGTAACCCTTCTATTGCATGCATGATCCATCATCATAAAGACTTGCCGCACTAGCTTGTTTACATGCTTCACAGATACTGTGGACTATGACCTTTTGAGTTTAATGTTATATGTTGACTTTTATAAATCACACTTATGGTTGGTAATCCATTGTAAAGCACTGTTAATATTTTCTCTTATGGGAAGGTATATTTATACATACATACTTATATTATATATATATAATTTTTTTTTTAAGTTACTTTCAAATATTAATATTTTATATAGGCAGAACTCTGGGGCCTTTCTAGTATGGACCCAGAGGGCGCTGCATGTCCCCTAATCGCCACCTACCCAACATTAGCTTTGTTGTTTTCAGCAGAATTCTGTTTTAAACTTCCCTTGTATCACTGCCAGGTAGGGTGACATGTAGAAACTTCAAGGTATAATTCTTCTGTGTTGATGAGTTATTTGTGTACATGTATATCCTTTTGTCATAGTTCTTTATTGCAGGTGTAAATAGAATGGCTCTCCGGTGTCAGGACTTTACCGTTCTGTATACAACATGAAAACCAATATAAAAAAAAATACTCTGATTTCCTGTGTCTTAATTCTGTATAAAACTTTAAAGTTAAAGTGGTGGTAAACCCTTGCATATACCCAGGGAAGTGGCTGGCCTCAGGTGATACACAGAGATAAAACACATAGGTTGTACCTGTTTGCAATCCCTCTCTCCTCTACAGCTGCTCAAAGTCCAGAATTTAAACAGCATTTCTCAGCTCCAGCAGGTCGGGGTGGAGATCTGATGTCACACAATGCACAGTATAGAGCAGGTTGCTGAGTGTAATCTGAGACCTGCATGGAAGAAACACACATGCACCTAGGGACAGCTGATGCTATCAATCACCTGCTGTGTGCTTGAGCTCCCCTGTCCTGGATCCCTTGGTGTCTGCATAACCTGTCAGAAGTAATGCTGCTAGCAGAGGAAGGAGACAGCAGAGAGAAATGGCATTGGATTGAAACAAGTACACATTATAGAGGGATATGCTTTGTTCCTATTTAATTTCAGAGGTTTACAACCACTTTAAAGAGGAGCTACAGTCTGCCAGCATAATTTGAACAAAATACATGTTTGCGATTGGGAAGGATTGTCTTTATCACTGTAGTTGTTGCTGATCGTATTAACCCCTTCCTGCCTGCGCTATAGCTAAAAGACGGCTACAGCACAGGCATACTTTGCCTGGAGGGCGAGGTCCTGTGATCACGCTGCCCGCACACCACAGGGGGCGTAAGCGGAGCGCTCTCTGATCGCTGAGTCCTTTGCTGATCACAGGATCAGTGTCCAATGACGGCTGATCACGATGTAAGCACAAGCTGCTTATCGGCTTTCCTTTCCTCATGCTGACAGCGTGAGGAAGGGAGAAGAGAGACAATAACTGGCTTGTGTTAAAGGGACATATGCACTGATAATCGGGGCTTGGGTATCAGTGCAGCTTCATCAGCGCACATCAGCGAAGGAGAAAAATTACCTGTTTGCAAAATTTTATACCAAACTGAAAAATGTTTTTTTCAAAATTTTCAGTCTTTTTTTTTTTTTTTTTTTTTTTGTTTAAACCCAATGGTGATTAAATAGCACCAAAAGAAAGCTCTATGTGAAAAAAATGATAATTTCATATGGGGTACAGTGTTGCATGACCGCGCAATTGTTATTCAATGCGCGACAGCTGAAAATTGGCCTGGGAAGGAAGGGGGTGAAAGTGGCCTGTAGGCAAGTGGTTACAGCGGGTAAAATAAGTATTGAACACGTCACCATTTTTCTAGGTAAATATGTTTCTAAAGGTGCTATTGGCATGAAATTCTCACCACATGTCGGTAACAACCCATACAATCCACATATACAGACATCATAACAAATAAGTTCAGAAATTAAGTTACAGTGAGGGAAAAAGTATTTGACCCCCTGCTGATTTTGTACGTTTGCCCACTGACAAAGAAATTATCAGTCTATAATTTTAATGGTCAGTTTATTTTAACAGTGAGAGACAGAAAAACAAAAATATCCAGAAAAATCCAGTTCAAAAAAGTTATACATTGATTTGCATTTTAATGAGTGAAATAAGTATTTGACCCCTTCACAAAACATGACTTAGTACTTGGTGGCAAACCCTTGTTGGCAATCACAGAGGTCAGACGTTTCTTGTAGTTGGCCACCAGGTTTGCACACATCTCAGGAGGGATTTTGTCCCACTCCTCTTTGCAGATCTTCTCCAAGTCATTAAGGTTTCGAGGCTGATTTTTGGTAACTCAAACCTCCCGTTCCCTCCACATAGTTCCTATGGGATTAAGGTCTGGAGACTGGCTAGGCCACTCCAGGACCCTAATGTGCTTCTTCTTGAGCCACTCCTTTGTTGCCTGTGTTTTGGGTCATTGTCATGCTGGAAGACCCATTTTTAATGCCCTGGCTGATGGAAGGAGGTTCTCAGCCAAAATTCGACGGTACATGGCCCCGTCCATCGTCCCTTTGATGTGGTGAAGTTGTCCTGCCCTCTTAGCAGAAAAACACCCCCAAAGCATAATGTTTCCACCTCCATGTTTGACGGTGGTGATGGTGTTCTTGGGGTCATAGGCAGAATTTCTCCTCCTCCGAACACAGTAAGTTGAGTTGATGCCAAAGAGCTTGATTTTGGTCTCACCTGACCACAACACTTTCATCCAGTTCTCCTCTCAATCATTCAGATGTTCATTAGCAAACTTCAGACCTTCCTGTACATGTCCTTTCTTCAGTAGGGGGACCTTGCCGGTGCCGTAGTATTTCAGTCCTTCACTGTGTAGTGTGTTACCAATTGTTTTCTTGGTGACTATGGTCCCAGCTACCTTGAGATCATTGACAAGATTCTCCTGTGTAGTTCTGGGCTGATTCCTCACCGTTCTCATGATCATTGAAACTCCACGAGGTGAGACCTTCCATGGAGCCCCAGACCGAGGGAGATGGACAGTTATTTTGTGTTTCTTCCATTTGTGAATAATCGCACCAACTGTTGTCACCCTCTCACCAAGCTTCTTGGCGATGGTTTTGTAGCCCATTCCAGCCTTGTGCAGGTCTACAATCTTGTCCCTGACATCCTTGGACAGGTCTTTGGTCTTGGCCATGGTGGAGAGATTGGAATCTGATTGATTGCTTCTGTGGACAGGTGTCTTTTGAACAGGTAACAAGCTGAGATTAGGAGCACTCCCTTTTAAGAGAGTGCTCCTAATCTCAGTTTGTTACCTGGGAGCCAGAAATCTTGCTGATTGATAGGGGATCGAATAATTATTCACTCATTTATAACTTTTTTGAAATGTGTTTTTCTGGATATTTTTGTTGTTCTTCTGTCTGCTAGAATGGCCCAGCCAATCACCTGACTTGAATCCAATAGAAAATCTATGGAAATAACTAAAGATCAGAGTTCATAGAAGAGGCCCACAGGACCTTCAAGATTGGAAGACTGTGTGGAAGAATGGGCCAAAATCACACCTGAGCAACGCATGCGACTAGTTTCTCCATACAGGAGCCTGCGTCTTGAAGCCGTCATTACCAATACAGGATTTTGTACCAAGTATTAAATTTCAGTTTGCATGTTCAATACTTTTTCCCTGCGTCATTCCATTTTATTACACATAACTTCATTTCTGATCTTCTTTGTTTTGGTTTCTTTGTATGTATGGGTTGTTACCGAAGTGGTGAAAATTTCATGTCAATAGCACTGTTACCAATATATTTACCTAGAAAAATGGTGACGTGTTCAATACTTATTTTATCCGCTGTATAGTCGAGATATTGAAAAACGACTCCACTTCCTTCTACAACCTTAAACCTCATGTACTGGAATCTCGACACCTCCACTTTACTGAGAAGATTAACAAATACCTTCTGACACAAAATTACCACACCTTAAAAATGATGCAATAAACTTTATAGAAAACCCAACAATGTAGAAGAATTCCCAGCGGCTATAACTCAAATCCAAACAGGAAAAGCTCCAGGCCCCGTCTGGTTTACTCTTCCATATTACGTGTTAACACCCACTCACCCCACTTCCTGAAGATTAGAGAAGGGCCAAAATTTACACAAGACTGCCTGAGGGCACATCTCTTTCTTATTGGAAAAGGAGAAGACTCCTTTCATTGCTGCTACCAAGGAACAATGTGAAATTACCCTAAACTTTAGTTACAAAACTCATGGCACCTGCCCAGGGCATCATCCACCAGGACCAACCGCGCTTTGTACCTACCAGAGAGGCCCAAGATAACATCAACAGTCTTGTATGTAATACACGCTACCGGGTCCACATTTATACCTCCATTAAAATTATTAAATAATGCCATAAAGGCTGTTGACTGAATGAATTGGATGTTTATGGAACAGACACGAAAACATCTGACTAAAGGAGAAAACTATGTCCTGGACCAGCCTTTTCAAGACAGAGGAGCCCTTGAAATAACTTTCCAGTCTCAGGGAATCCCTGCTAAAAATTGCTATATCTACAACTCATGATACATTAGCGTAGGGGTGCCCAACCTTTTGAAGTGCGAGGGCCACTTAAGTGACTTGATAACCGGTCGTGGGCCACAATGAGCGGAGTGGGTGGATGACAGGTCCATGTCCACTCTGCATAGGCCGAGCAGACACGGACAAAGCTGCTCTACTTTATGGGCCCTCCAATCCCCTTCTGTTTTTTGGATTGGAGGTAGGTGGATGCAAACGGACACAAATCCGTTTACATCTGCCGCTCCATAGAGGGTCAGATTGGGTACGCCTTAAAAAACAGACAGGCAGACCCGATTGGACTGATCGTGTGAAAGGGGGCTAAGGCTGCTTTCACACTGATGCGCTGCGGTTTACCTGCACCTGTGGCTTTTTCTGCGGGTTAGCTGCACTTGGCCATAGAATTCTGTTATATCTTGCAGGTGTGCTGCACTTTCTGAACGCGCACCTAGCCTGCAAGTAATAACATAAGTCTATGACTTTATGACTACACTGCACCTGCGGATCCATTTGAAAGCAGCCCAGTGTAGTGTACCAGTGTAGAAAACATATATGCCCATTGCTGTTTGATTTTAATTAAAAACTGACCTCAATATTCACTTTTGGATTTCTGCAGGTTTGGCTAGCTGCTGCTTTCCCCCAGGCGGGTATGGCTGGTGGCTGCTGTTGTCCCCCAGGCGGGTATGGCTGATGGCGGCTGCTGTCCCCCAGGCTTTATCCATCAGCACCTATTAGAAATATCAATTTTCCCTCCTTATTTTTATTTTGACATTAAAACCCTTCCTATGATAAATTGGGGCCCACCAAGACATTTCTGGCCCAGCAATTGGCACTCCAATACCACAGAAGGTCACAGAATATGGAAATGTATCTTTTATTTTTCATAACTAACCTAGACATTTTACTCCTTTACAGACAAAATATATCAGAATATCAGAAGCTTTACACATTTCTATTCCTTCCAGGATATTTCAATGGCTACTGGCCAATTTCCCTTTCAAATAGACAGAAGCCAACATAAAGTACTTGGGAAATTCCATGGGACCTCTCCCCAGACTTTGGAAAATTTCCTTCCATTACACCATAAAATCAAACAAGACCTTACTTACCCGCTGGCATACAGGCAACGCTTCATGATTTGGGAGAGTTAGTATCCTGAAAATGAACACCCCCTCCCTTTATCTTATACGTACTACAAGTTCTTCATATACCACCTTCTAAGCAGAATATTCCTCTGGGCCTCTAAACCCCCTAGAGCTTAGACTTATGGGAAACTTAAGTCTAGGGGGATTAGACGTAATGTAAATTTCCCCTAGGCATCAGTCACTAGTTTCGGGCATCAGGATGCCTCCATGACTCTTGTGAAGTCTTAGCATGTTGTTGAATATGCTAAGACTTCAAGAGTCATGGAGGCATCACAATGCCAGACATTTTCATCTACCAAGCTGCCTGGCTGGTGACTGGTGTCTCTATGAGCACATTATTGTTGAACAGGCAGCCTACATTATCCCCTTGGTGCAAAAATCTTCCTTGGTGCGCATATAAAATCCCTCCTAACATTAAAACTCCCCCACTATAGGCACTAACTGGGCCATTTGTCAAAAATGTTCCCTAGTGAGGACACTTCTGTCAGGGCTGGGCTCAGCCCATTCTTCTCTGAGCTGGCCGCTAAGCTATCGGCTAATTGCCAGCTCCCATCTCTCTCCACAGTTACTCAGCTGTTGTTGATATCCTGCTCATCAGTCCTGCCTACTTAAGCTGTCTAGTCCAGAGGAGCTCTGCCTTCGCCTTGGTCAACATCACAAGAAACATCTCCTGTGTTCCTGTTTAAAGACTGGCTTTGCTGACATCCCTTCTGGCTCTGGATCCTGCTTGCTGTTCCACTACTTTGATCCCTGACGTCTGGCTTGGCTGACTATCCATTCCGGTTACTGAACTTTGGCTATGTTTTGACTACGTTTGTTCTTTTTACTTTTATTATTAAACAAGTGTGATTTAACTGTACTTCTGTCTCAGTCTGGTTTCATGGTTTCTGACAACTTCATCTTTTTCGTCTCCCCTCTTCCCTATTCCGGGAAACCCAGCTTTCCCACCAGAAGTTGAAGATGCTCAATTCAAAAAAACGGCTTCACTCAAAGACCTATAGGGCCCATCATTTCATAACCCATGAAAATTGGCCCTTACTTAAATCACATGGTAGCAGACTCATTCTTGGCATGACTGGACTTTTTTCAAACATGACAAATGTCCAAAACTTTTTTATCTTTTGAGTCCCTGTCTTTCACAAGCCCCTTACAACGTTTGAGAGGGAGTGCGATGAAACAAAACCCCTTAGACACACAATCTTGTAAAAGTCCAATTTATTCAACTCCCTGTCAAAAAATTTACACATGAACGTAAAGTGACTATCCTGTTCTTTACTTAACTCTATTTGCACAAAATACCAGGAATCTGGATTTAAAATCCTCACCTGGTAATGGTACAAGACACCCCAATTACTACACCATGCATCCCAAATGACCCAGAATACTTGCTAGAGATAGGAGCAAACATTCTTACATATATTCTGCTCATTCCTAGACTTTTCTGGGACAGGTTTCCATTTCCATCTCCAAATTATTCATCTGACAATTTTTCTCCTACAACAAAATCATACCTAGGAAAACCTACAGAAGATCAACACTACCACACCTGGTCAATACCTCCAAGAGTTGTATCCCAGAGATGTGGAGACAACCACAGGCCTCACCCATATCATTATGGCTAACCACAATAATAGAAATTAGGAGGATGTAAGATCTCGTCTCCTCTAGCAGGGATTTTTCCAACAAACTTATGAGGACCTGGTTCTACTGGAATGACTTTGTTCTCACCCCTGAGCACAGGGCTCTACTGTGAAATGGTTCCACTCAGTCAACATGAGGACCTGATGGTGGGAAATGCGTGGGAGGGACTTCGCTGTCTGCTTTTCCATGTCCATTGTCCTTTGCTAAACTACTCACCCACTCCCACTCTCAGATATGGGTGTCCACAGTGGCGTCACTAGGATTGGTGTCACCCGGTGCCGAAAAAATTGGTGTTACCCCCCCCTCCACCAACTACCTCAGTACAGACCCCCCTCCACTAACTACAGACCCCACTCCATCAATATAGCCCCCCTCCCTCAGTACAGACCCCCTTCCATCAATATAGACCCCCCCACTAAGTACAGACTCCGCTCCCTCAGTACAGACTCCCCTCCATCAGTACAGACCCCCGCTCAGTGCAGACCCCCTTTCCTCAGTATAGACCCCCCACTAAGTACTGACCCCCTCCCTCAGTACAGACTCCCCACCCTTATTGCAGACCCCCCATCAGTACAGACACCCTCCCTCAGTGCAGAGTCTGCAGACCCCCCTCCATCAGTATCAACCTCCCACCTCAGTGCAGACCCCACCATCAGTACATACACCCCCCCTCAGTGCTGACCCCCATCAGTATGGAATCCCCCTCTCAGTGCAGACCCCCCCATTAGTATAGAATCCCCCCTCAGTGCAGACTCCCCCATCAGTACAGAATCCCCCCTCAGTGCAGACCCCCATCAGTATAAAATCCCCCCTCAGTGCCAACCCCCATTAGTATAGAACCCCCCTCAGTGCAGACCCCCCATTAGTATAGAATCCCCCCTCAGTGCAGACCCCCATCAGTATAAAATCCTCTCCTCAGTGCAGACCCCCCATTATTATAGAATCCCTCCTTAGTGCAGACCCCCCCATTAGTATAGAATCCCCCCTCAGTGCAGACCCCCCATTAGTATAGAATCCCCCTTAGTGCAGACCCCCCATTAGTATAGAATCCCCCCTCAGTGCAGACCCCCCATTAGTATAGAATCCCCCTCAGTGCAGACCCCCCATTAGTATAGAATCCCCCCTCAGTGCAGACCCCCATTAGTATAGAATCCCCCCTCAGTGCAGACCCCCCATTAGTATAGAATCCCCCCTCAGTGCCAACCCCCATTAGTATAGAACCCCCCTGCACATGTCCACCCATATATACATAAAGTTTACAGACCTCAGAACGGCGCGGACAGATACACACAGCCGTGTGTGTCCCTCAAGCTCCTCCTCCTCTTGTGTGGATGTAAACAGAGAGGAGGGGGAGGTGGCTTCAGTCCGCTGCGCTGAGGGACACAGCGCAAGACCTGAGGCGCAGATCAGGGCAGTATTAGCAGTGCGTGCCGCTACCTACGGGTGTCACCCCTCTGGCAGGTGTCACCCGGGTGTGGCCCACACCCCCCGCACCCACCTAACAACGCCACTGGGTGTCCAACCTGCAGCCCTCCAGCTGTTGCAAAACTACAAGTCCCATCATGCCTCTGCCTTTGGAAGTCAGGTCCCATCATGCCTCTGCCTTTGGGAGTCATGCTTATACCTGTCAGCCTTGCAATGCATCAAGGGACTTGTAGTTAGCTGGAGGACCACAAGCTAGTCTATAAGAATTTGGAGGGCTAGATAAACTCTTTCTGATAACACAGGAAGTGTGCAAAGGGCAGCTTGGAATTTTTGTCAGGATCAAAAGGTATTTCCTTTTGTACTAATTAAACAGATTTAACAGAAGGTATCAAACAAAAAAAGTTCATTGTTAGGGCTCACATACACTTTAAAGCTGAACTCCAGGTACTAAAGCTCTTATTGATATATATGAAATGGAAATTAGTAATTAACTAATTTCATACCGCGCTCATATACATATATAAATAGAAATCAATCATGGTGAAATTTGCAATAATAAAGTCCATGAACTACCACCAACAGATCTTCAATCATGTGCACAGTGATGTGTACAAATTCAGTGAAGAGAAAGAGGTGCCGTCTTTCACCGGTTTGGGCAAACATCCTATTCACCAGACCGATCAGACACCCATGAGAGATGTCAAATAAGTAGAGATGTGTATTAAGATGTATCCACCAATGCAAGTGACCCTCGCCGAAGGTATAGCCAAACAAATATGGAAATCATAAATCAGGGGAAGAAAAGAAAACTCCTCATAGTGCAACTTGTAACCAGTTTATTCATAAAAAAGCAATGGTTTTCATCCCTGATCACATGACCCCTGATGATGTCAGACGTGCTGACGAAACGCATTGGGTTACATGCGTGAAACATCACTTCCGCTGTTGTACTGGAGCACAGGTGGAACGCAACTTGGCGTAGCTGCCCCATTTTGTATATGCTTTTTATTGGAATGAAAACCATTACTTTTTTATGAATAAACTGGCTACAAGTTGCACTATGAGTTCCCTTTTTTTCCACTTGATTTATTATTTTCATCTTCGTTTGGCTATACCATCGGCGAGGGTCACTTGCATTGGTGGATACATCTTTATACACATCTCTGCCTATTTAACATCTGTCATGGGTGTCTGATCGGTCTGGTGAGTAGGATGTTTGCCTAAACCGGTGAAAGACGGCACCACTTTCTCTTCACTGAATCTGTACACGTCACTGTGCACGTGATTGAAGATCTGTTGGTGGTGGTTCATTGACTTTATTATTGCAAATTTGTCTATTATTGATTTTTGATCTCTATATATGTATATGAGCGCGGTATGAAATGAATTAATTACTTATTTCCATTTCACATTTTTTTGACCTTTGGTTACACTACGGACTGCTCTTTATTCATTTGTATTTATATCTGTAGCTTCTATTTATTGATTGTTTGATCCAGGGTGCGGGGCTTATAGGTTTCACAGTTTTTTTCACTTTTATAGAAATATATTCCCTAATAGCCACAAAGGATATACATACACTTTGTGTGCACCAAATGCCTTTGCAAACCCAGGTATTACTTTGAAAAACTAGCAGTGAAATCATCAATGTGCTGTACATGCGCAGCCTGCGCAGAGAGCGGAGCTGTGGGAGGAAACCCAGCAGGCTCCACCCAGTACAGGCAACTACAGGAGAGGGCGGAGACCAGACCAGTCAACCTGCACAAGGAGAGAGAGCAGAGCTGTGGGAGGAGATCAGAAGGCTCCACCCACTACAGAAAACTACAGGAGAGGGCGGGGACAAGACCAGTCTTCCTGCACATGGACATGGAGCAGCAGTGAGCGGTCTTTAACACAGGAAGTCTCACATAGGTTTACTGCACAGATCTGGAAGAAATACACAACGCACACCGAGAGTCAAGAAGAATGCACATGACCAATAGATTTAAACAATAGTTACTTATGCCGGAGTTCAGCTTTAAGGCTTTCCCAGTGTGCACTTGGGTAATGTTGTGCATGTTTTGCTCTGATTGGTTGATGTGTAGTATTTTGCCACCAAATTTGTGTGTGTGTAATATATTGCAGCCTAACTCGACACCCCAAGATGGAATTCCCCTCTAAGTGAAAGATTTCAGTGTTCAGTCAGCTAATACTTTTATAACCAATTCATTTTGGTGATGATGTCATGTGACCATGTTTTTTTTTGGGCTGTGAGTAAGAGTCTGTGACTCTTCAGTGGTTTTACAATAACATCCTTAGTCATGAGGTTTGTCTTTCATGCGGTCCCTCTCTGGTCATGTGAGCCTAGATTATGATTAGATCAGAAATCCCCCCTTTTTTTCTAAATAAAGGACCTGGGTGTTTGGGTGTTTTTATTTCTAGTTTACATTTTGTTTGTGAATAAGTATGTATGTACCCCTTAGAGAACCCTTATTTTTATAGGGGGCTTCCAGATTTTCATAAAACCCCTACTTATGGACCCCCACAACCACCGGGCCAGGGTTGTGGAGAAGAGGCCCTTGCTCTCATCATCATGGAGTCAAGGTGCTTTGACAGGGGAGCCTAAGGCACCCCCCCCCCCTATGTTGATGACAAATGGCCTGGGTGGCCCTATATGGTTCAGGGTGAGGGGCTGAGATGCTCGTTCCCCATCCCTTACCCGGGCCATCAGGCTGCATACACAGATTAAATGTCTGGTATGGGTTTTAGAGGGATCCCCCTTTTCTAATCATTTTTATTATTTTTCCAATAAAAAAGGGGGTGTACAAAACATAGTGGGGTTGACACATAAGTACAAACAAAAGTACAACAAGAGTAAGTAATAAAAAACACAAGTTTTTTGTTGTTGCATGGGGTACCTCCTTAACCACTCTAGTACCGTACCATAGCCAAAAGACATCTACAGAGCAGCACAATAGTTCTACGACACTATGCACTTTTTTATTTATTTTTTATTTTTTTAATCAACAAAAAGGTTTTTATTGATGAGAACACAAGGCATTACATGGTATGTAAAACATATATGTATGACATTTTAAGTACTTATAACGAGAGTATCAGGAGTCTTAATTTTTCACATTAACATAAAGTGTCTGTAACTGTAAGAATTATACTGTTATCATACTCCCATACAGAGAGGGCAATGCCACATCCTAGTGCTCACTCAACAAAGAAACAAAACTAAGATAAGAAATAAACGAAGAAACAAGCATTAAACCAACCACTGACACGTCACCATGGTTAAGATCTATCAGTCATGCAGTCAAAGCTCTCTCTATGTTAACCCCTTCCTGCCGACCGTACGCAGATGTGCGTACTCGGCTTTCGGGGGTTATACCGGGATGATGCCCGCAGCTGCAGGCATCATCCCGGTGTTTAGAGCCTGGCGATTGGCTATCCGTGTATAACAACCGATGCGGCTAAAAGCCGCTCGGCTGTTATACCGGAGCAGCGGGAGGGGACGTCCCCCCCTCCCGCCGCCTCCCCCCTCTCTTACCGGGCCTCCCAGTCGATCCGGAGGCTCGGTGACCAATCCGATGCCTCCGGCGGCTGGGGGCGGGCTGGAACGAAGCTGTGGGCAGCTTCGTTCCAGCCTTCAAATTGTAAAGGCGGAAGTGACGTCATGACGTCACTTCCCGTTTACTCGGCTGCCAATGGCGCCGGTTTTAAAAAAGTGCACAGTATTCAGAATCGCCGTTTTCGGCGATTTGAATGCTTTGAAGTGTAAAGGAGGGATGGGGGGTCTTTTAGACCCCCGATCTCTCCATAAAGAGTACCTGTCACCACCTATTACTGTCACAAGGGATGTTTACATTCCTTGTGACAGCAATAAAAGTCATCAAAACATTTTTTTTTAACACAATTTATGAATTAAAAAAAAAAAGAAAAGAAAAAAAAATAAATTTTTTTTTTTAAAGCGCCCCCGTCCCTGCGAGCTCGCGCAGCAAAGAAAACGCATACGGAAGTCGCGCACGCATATGTAAACGGTGTTCAAATCACACATGTGAGGTATCGCTGTGATCGTCAGAGTGAGAGCAATAATTCTAGCACTACACCTCCTCTGTAACTCTAACCTGGTAACCGTAAAAAAATTTAAAGCGTCGCATATGGAAATTCTTAGGTACTGTAGTTTGTCGCCATTCCACGAGTGCGTGCAATTATAAAGCGTGACATGTTTGGTATCTATTTACTCGGCGTAACATCATTTTTCACATTATACAAAAAAATTGGGGTAACTTTACTGTTTGGATTTTTTAAAATTCATGAAAGTGTCCCTTTTCCAAAAATTTGCGTCTAAAACACCGCTGCACAAATACCGTGTGATATAAAATATTGCAACAATCTCCATTTTATTCTCTAGGTTCTCTGCTAAAAAAATATACATAATATACATAATGTTTGGGGGTTCTAAGTAATTTTCTAGCAAAAAATACGGATTTTAACTAGTAAACACCAAATTTCAAAAATAGGCTTAGTCATGAAAGGGTTGAACTCTTTAACATATAGTATAAAACTCCAATTGTGTAGCCATTCATCCAGTTATCCCATCAGCAGCCTATCCAGAGCCATTTGAGGCGGAGCCACTTCTGGGGAGCCCAACCAGTTCTGCCATATATTGGAAACATTTTTTGGTGATTTTCTATGTTGATATGTGTTTTTTTCCCCGTATAAGAGTGGTGTTTTGACCATTTGAATCCATTGCGCCTCCTTTGGGGTACGTGCCGACAGCCACAAACGGGCAATCAGCTTCCTGGCCAAGTATAGAAGTCTTGTGAGGGCAATGTATACCGTGGTAAGGTACAGGTCTTCATCTAGGCTACCTAGTAAACAGACCAGTGGCTCCAGCCCAAGCTGGACCTGAAAAACATGATTTATTCTAATGATAACGTTACTCCAGTACCTCACTAGTTTTGGACACCGCCAAAGCATGTGAATAAGATCACCCGGATGAGCCTGGCATTTGGGACATATGGGAGAATCACGCCTACCCCATTTATGTAATTGTATAGGAGTGTGGTATACCCTGTGCATAAAAACAGGTGAGAAAGTCCTTGTGCCGCTGACACTGATACCACTGGACCCACTCCCAGGATTTGATTCCACTGCTCACCATCAATGGGGCCTACATCTCGCTCCCACCCCTCTCTGCATGGCAACAAGTCTGGGGCTTGTGTATGTGATAGGAGATGGACATAAATTCTGGAGATGATTTCCCTTCTTTTCTGGGTCGGAGTATATGGATTTAAGGAACGTGGAGTCTTCTAGCTGCAAGTTAGAGTGTCTGCTCTGATATCTAATGGTCACGAGGTGTCATTCTATATTAACCCCAGGACATAGCAAAGCCAATGTCGGTTAACATGTCATATCTATAAATCTTCTCCATATGTCATTGTACTGGTGTATACTTCTTTTCTTGCATTGGTATGTCTTGTTTATTTCTTGAAAAACAGTAAAAACATTTGAAACAAAATTGTCTGATGTGTCCGCCATAATGTCGTAGTCACGATAAAATCGCAGATCGCCGCCATTACTAGTAAAAAAAATTAGTAATAAAAATGTCCTAAAACTATCCCCTATTTTGTAGACGCGATAACTTTTGCGCAAATCAATCAATAAACGCTTATTGCGATTTTTTTTTTACCAAAAATATGTAGAAGAATACATAGCAGCCTAAACTAAGGAAAAAAAAAATTGAATATATTTTTGCGGGATATTTATTATAGCAAAAAGTAAAAATAATGCGTTTTTTTTTCAAAATTTTTTTGTTTATAGCGCAAAAAATAAATACCGCAGAGGTGATCAAATACCACCAAAAGAAAGCTCTATTTGTGGGGAAAAAAAGGACATCAATTTTGTTTGGGAGCCATGTCGCACGACCGTCAGTTAAATCGAATGCAAATTGCAAAAAGTGCTCTGGTCAGCGAAATGGTCCGGGGCTAAGTGGTTAAAGTTCAGCATTTTGAACAGGAACGGTCTGGGAGGCTCCCCAGGTTTAGGCGGCCTAGGTGGAACTCTGTGAGCGCGCTCCACTGCGAACATGGGGGAAAAGGAATCCTTACCAAAGGTGTTAATCAGCCAGTTCTTAAATGCCACAGGGTTTTAACCCTCAGCCCGCTCTGGTATGCTTACCGCGACATTATTGCGTCTCTGTCTGTTTTCCATGTCCTCTAAACGCACTGTGTGGCCAGTGATAATGGATTGCATATGGCGGACTTCCCTTTGCAGGGGGGCAACATCATCCACCACATTGCTCACCCTGTCCTCCAGTGTAGCCGTGTGATCGCGCAGCTTCTGCATGTCCTGTCTAACCATGTTCAATTCCCATTTCACTCCTTTGATCTCAGTAGTTAGTGAATTAATAGAGGTGTTGCTGGAAGTTACTGCTGCAAACATGTCCCTAGAGGGCGATTCAGGGGTTTGACTGTCCTGGTCTGTTAGGGCTCTGGGGGGGCCATGTTAGGAGCAGGTGTACTCACTGTGTCCCATGAGGAAGCCTGTTCTTCATCCTCTAGCCATGCCTGCTCCAGTGCTTCTGCTGGGGAGTCCATATCAGATGCATCCATGAGCTGGGAAGGAGTTTTAGGAATGGCGCCTTTCCCCAGAGCGCCGCTGAACATTCTCATGGCTGCCTCCTTGGCCGAGCGCTGGGTCCGGGTGCCACCTTGGCCTCCAAGCTATGCGGTCCGCAGAGTATCCTTACTGCCTTTGCGGGACATGAAAGTTACACCGCTGGCTTGGGGAGGAGGAGGGGGGCCCTCCGGTGCAGTTAGCGAACAAAGCAGGTGCCACAGGGTCCTTTTATCAGGGCAAATGCTTAGGATTTCGGCAGAGCTCTCACACCGTGCTTCCTATTCCATCAGCCTCAAGCCACGCCCCCTTTTATTTATTTTTTGGTAATTTTGTTGTAGGATGTGCTACAGCAAAAGTGATATTTACCAAAAAAAATTATACAATTTAAATTGCAAGCAAAAAAAAACATTCCATTGTCCTCACATTACCTAGTTATGGTAAATCTAAAGCTTGCCTTACCCTACCAGTGATGGTGAACCTTGGCACCCCTAGATGTTTTGGAACTACTTTTCCCATGATACTCATGCACTCTGCAGTGTACTGAAGCATCATGGGAAATGTAGTTCCAAAACATCTAGGGTGCCAAGGTTCGCCATCACTGGTACTATCTGATTGTACAATCTCCATCAACTATGTAGTATGAGGAGTGAGGACCTACCTGATCAGTTACAAATATACGATGGGGCAGGACTGATCAATGAGCAGACTGCAACATTGTAAATTTTCTAGGAAGTAACAAGGTAAGAGGCTGCAGCAGAGGCAGACATTTGTGAACACAGCTGTGAACTTCCCAGGCAGCGGCATTTACATGATTGTGTCATCTCTGAGCCAGTGTTCTGTCGGATAGTGCCCGCTATCGAGAAGTGCCCAGAATGCAGGGCGGGTGCTACCACTAGGCAAACTAGGCAGCCGCTTAGGGTGCCCAGGCACTGGTGTTCCTACTCTCTTCTCTCTGCAGCAAGCAACTAAGTCTCAGCATCAGCAGGCAGCCGCCGTTCTGTTCGCTCATAGTGTCAGAGGCGCAGCGGTGGCAGAGGACTGTGTCCCGACTCCCGAATGAATGGAAGCAAGCAAACGTTAATTGATGGGCAGTGGTAGGCTGCATTTGATGGGCGCTGGTGAGGCTGCATTTGATGGGCGCTGGTGAGGCTGCATTGATGGGCGCTGGTGAGGCTGAATTGATGGGCGCTGGTAGGCTGCATTGATGTGCGCTGGTGAGGCTGCATTGATGGGCACTGGTAGGCTGCATTGATGGGCACTGGTGAGGCTGCATTGATGGGCGCTGGTGAGGCTGCATTTGATGGGCGCTGGTGAGGCTGCATTTGATGGGCGCTTCATTAAAAAGGTGGGGTATACATGGGCAGGGCAAGGGGGCTGTAGTCAGGGGTGGAGCGGGGGGTGGGCGGCAAAATTAGGTTTCGCCTATTGTGTCAAAAATCCTTGCACCAGCCCTGCCGGGATGCACTGCGCTTGCGCCGTACGGAAAAGCACAACAGCTGATTTTATGATGATGGCGAGATGGCGCCTGCGCACCATAGCCGACGGAAGAAATGTTT
Source organism: Lithobates septentrionalis (assembly GCA_037952835.1). Classification (NCBI taxonomy): domain Eukaryota; kingdom Metazoa; phylum Chordata; class Amphibia; order Anura; family Ranidae; genus Lithobates; species Lithobates septentrionalis. Next base: position 84,367 of record JBBDGP010005702.1, on the reverse strand, counting down.
CTGTCAGATTGTGCCTGGCGCTGCCCATGCGTGTTCATGTCGGTGAGGCGCGGATTTGTACATGTTGAGGGCGGATTGTAAAATTACGGGCAGTGCTGCAAAGATGGGAACGGATTATTAAACGATGCCTCATGTCGGTGAGGGGCGGATTTGTACATGTCGGGTGCGGATTTTTAAAAGATGGGCGCGCCCCGCAGGCTTCCAAGAAAAATAGCAGAATAAAATTTGTTTGGCAGCACTGCCCATCATTTAAAAATCCGCCCCCAACGTGTACAAATCCGCCCCTCACCGACATGAACACGCGTCGCCAGCGCCAGGCACAATCTAACAGTTACATTTTCTTCCGTTGGCTATTGTGCGCAGGCGCCGTCTCGCGATCGTAAAATCAGCTGTTGTGCTGCTCCCTGCGGCGCATGCGCCACTCGTCCCGGGCGCCTCTCGGGCACTATCCGATAGAACACCGGCATCTTAGCCCAGGAAGTAGATGATGACCCTGGATGATGCCTGAATAAAGATGGCGCCGGCCTTCTGGAGAGAAAAGCAGATGAAGGTATTGTCGGGGGGGGGGGGGGTACAGTGATCTCTGTGAGAGGTGATAAATATCACTGACACATTACTGAAAAAATATTTCGGAGGCTAGGTGATGCACTCTTATGCCGCGTACACACGAGCGGACTTTACGGCAGACTTTGCCCGGCGGACGGGATTTGGTCGGACAATTCGATCGTGTGTGGGCTCCAGCGGACTTTGTTTTCTTAAAAGTTGGACGGACTTAGATTTGAAACACGTTTTAAATCAATCCGTCGAAATCGAGTCCGGTCGAAAAGTCCGCTCGTCTGTATGCTAGTCCGACGGACAAAAAGCCACGCTAGGGCAGCTATTGGCTACTGGCTATGAACTTCCTTGTTTTAGTCCGGTCGTACGTCATCACGCACGAATTCGACGGACTTTGGTGGATTGTATGTAGGCAAGTCCGTTCATTCAGAAAGTCCGTCGAAAAGTCCGCCGGGCAAAGTCTGCCGTAAAGTCCGACCGTGTGTACGCGGCATTACTCTTCATGCTTGTTCTGAGCCGTTAGAAGGTAATGAAGCCACTGGATCAGCATGACAGCCGGGTAGTAGACCAGCACCTGTACTTCCTCCATGCAGGGAGCGCTGTATTGGGTGTGTAGTCCTGCAGCGTCAGAGCCGGCCTGCCCCTGCATGGTGCCCCCCCCCCCCCCCCCCCGCCCCTTCTCTGCGATCTCTTCTTCCTGTTAAACTGGTTTCACAGTTCCATATGACCTCACGCTTAGTTACAAAAGGGAGGCGTTTTTTTTCTCTCTGCCGGGGCTTTTCTGTTGCTCTCTGCGCTTATCCAGGCGTTCTATCTACAGGGGGATCCCAGTGAGCGTCATCCCTTTAAATGACACAACTCCAATGGCACCAACATAGACTGTAGCAGCTGCTGCGTGCACGGGGGGGGGGGGGGGGGACTTTCTGCCGTCACGTGAGGTCAGGTTGTCGGAATAGATTTTCTGCACTGGAAATTATTACAACTCTTTATTTACACGCCGACTCTGAAGCCGAAGGACCTGGAAACATCAGCCAGGTAAGGTCGGTGACCCTGTCCACCAGCAGGGGTGTACCTACAGATCATGGGGGCCCCTTGGCATAGTTCTGATAGGGCCCCCCCCCATGCTGACTCCCCTTGTAACTGTCAGCTGTGACAATACGTGTTTTTGGTCTTAACATGTAACAGAGTTGGAATGACTTTCATAGATATGTTTCTGAACTTTATCAGAAAAAAAGATATAGAACCGGATCAGTCTAGTACACGGGTCTCTCCATCTACGGCCCGTGGGCCAAATTCAGCCTTAATGTAAAATTTAGGAGGGGACTCTGTTGTGGATTCTTGTCTAAGGTTGGACCCTGATGTAGGGGGGAGGGGGACTTTAGGGGGACTGTGTTGTAGGGGGGGACTCTCATGTAAGGGGGCACTCTGAATGGGACTTTGATATATGATGGATTTTGCTGGAGACTTTGATGTAAAGGGGTTCTGATGGGGACCCTGATATAAGGGAGGTTCTAGTGTAGGGTGGGCTCTGATAGGGACTCTGATGTAAGGGAGGACTCTGATTGGGATTCTGATATAAGAGGGGACTCCAAAGGGAACTCTGCTGTAGGGGGGGGGGGGCTCTGATGGGGACTCTAATGTAAAGGGGCTCTCTGAGGGGACTCTGATGTAAGAGGGGACTCTGATGTGAGGAGGACTTTGTTGGGGATTTTGAAGTAAGGGGGCTTCGTCAGGGACTCCAATGTAAGAGGGGACTCTGATGGTGACCCTGTCATAAGGGGGAACGCTCACTCAAGGGGATACTCTGAATGGGACTCTGATGTATGGGGAACTCTGATATATGGTGGAGTTTGATGGGGACACTGATGTAAAGATGTTTCGATGGGGACCCTGATCCAAGGGGGCTCTGATGGGAACACTCATGTAAAGGGGGACTCTAATGGGGATTCTAATATAAGGGGGGACTCTGATGTAAGGGGGGACTCCGAAGGCAACTCTGAAGTAAAAGGGCACTGTCAGGGATTCTGGTGTAAGAGGGGATTCTGTTAGGGGCTCTGATATAGGGGGGGGGGTCTTATGTATTCTGTTAGGGACTCTGATATGGGGGGGGTCTTATGTATTCTGTTAGAGACTCTGATATAGGGGGGAGTCTTACGATAGGGATTCTGATGTAAGGGGGCTTTGTCAGGGACTCTAATGTAAGGGGGAACTCTAAAGGGGACCCTATTGTAAAGGGGGTATTCTGCATGGGACTTTGATGTAAGAGGGACTCTGGTGTATGCTGCTGGAGTTGGATGGGGCCTGTGATGTAAAGGGGCTCTGATGGGGACTCTTGTAAGGGGGGCTCTGATGGGGACTCTTGTAAGGGGGGGCTCTGATGGGGACTCTGTAAGGGGGGCTCTGATTGGGACTCCTGTAAGGGGGGCTCTGATCGGGACTCTTGTAAGGTTGCTCTGATCGGGACTCTTGTAAGGGGGGCTCTGATGGGGACTCTTGTAAGGGGGGCTCTGATGGGGACTCTTGTAAGGGGGCTCTGATGGGGACTCTTGTAAGGGGGGTTCTGATGGGGACTCTTGTGAGGGGGGCTCTGATGGGGACTCTTGTAAGGGGGGCTCTGATGGGGACTCTTGTAAGGGGGGCTCTGATGGGGACTCTTGTAAGGGGACTCTGATGGGGACTCTTGTAAGAGGGGTTCTGATGGGGACTCCTGTAAGGGGGGCTCTGATGGGGACTCTTGTAAGGGGGGCTCTGATGGGGACTCTTGTAAGGGGGGCTCTGATGGGGACTCTTGTAAGGGGGGCTCTGAAAGGGGCCTCTTGTAAGGGGGATTCTGATGGGGACTCTTGTAAGGGGGGCTCTGATGGGACTCTTGTAAGGGGGGCTCTGATCGGGACTCTTGTAAGGGGGGCTCTGAAAGGGGCCTCTTGTAAGGGGGATTCTGATGGGGACTCTTGTAAGGGGGGCTCTGAAAGGGGCCTCTTGTAAGGGGGGCTCTGATGGGGACTCTTGTAAGGGGGGCTCTGATGGGGACTCTTGTAGGGGGGGCTCTGATCGAGACCTTTTGTAAGGGAGGCTTACAAGAAACACTTCATGATGGGCACAGCAGATGTACAGACCCGGGAACTCAGTTCATGGATGGTGGGATCTCTCAGAGAATATTTTTTTGAGGTGTGTTGATTGATCTCAGTAGGTATTTGACGTAGTAGCCGTGACTGTAGCACACAAACAGCTGCTAGAAGAATAATATACAAATGTCTTTCGGAAATGCAATAGAAGAATAAAGTGCAGCAAGTATAGAGAGAGAAGCCCAATCATAAAAGTTAAAAAAAAAATACATTGTAAATCACTTCCATGTAGTAACCCCTGTCAGGCTTTTATTGTCTGTGCCCCGTTAGGGAGATTCCCCCTCTCTATCTTTCCTGTTTACCATTATTACTGAAAAATAAAGTAAAAGAAAATCCCAAATTTTGGGTTGTCCCCGGAAAAGTAATAGAAGGGAAATCTTCCAATGGGGACACTAGTTCTGGTGGAATGTCCCATCTGTCCCCTCCTGGCCTTCTGATGGTCAGCCAAAGACAGGAGACTATACCTATGAGCCTTCAGGGGGTGCTGGGGGTGGGGTGAAAGGGACTTTTAAAGTACAGGATTCGCTTTTTATGTTATTTTTAGCTGAAAGTAGCAAGTGAAACCCTCATAGTATGACCCTTGTCAATCCAGAAGATCCAGCTACAAGCAGCCACCGGTGTCACCTGCACATTCCACTTTGATGTCAATGGTAACTCTGAGCTCCAAAATCAGAGCCCCGGCCCTCCGCCTGCATACCTCAGTGAGGTGTTCATTGTATTCTGACCTATAGAGGGGATTGCACATTGCAGGGGGTGTGCCAGAGACAGGGCCGCTGATAAGGCAGTACATCCAGACCTCCTGTACTGGGCCTGGGCCCGATCAGTTCAAAGGAGGGCCCGGTCACCTGCCCAGCAGTAGGTCTGGCCGTACTGTCTTATTGTGGACACTGATCCTCTTCTGCCTCCCCCTGCAGCGCTGCTAGATTCTCTTCTTCCCTCTCCAGCTGCACTGCGGGGGTATTGGTCCTAGCACATGCGTCCCTTCCATCCACTGTCTCGCCCCCCCCCCCCCCTGTGTGCCCCTTTACCCCGCAGCGCTGACGGCTTCCCTCAAGCTGCGATGGGACACAGGGGGATGTTTCAAGGTTGAGAGCGGGGGAAGGGCCTGGTAAATATGTCATATACTGGCCCCTTCCTTTCCTGAATGAACACAGTGAGCGATCAGTACCAATTACTCCTGTGCTCATTCATCACTGAAGCATAGTAAACTGTAAGCGTGGTAAGCTATATTGCTGTTGCTAAGGTCTACAGTATATGTGCCAATTGCTAAAGCAACAAACAAGCCAGGAAATGGGTGACATGGCTGAGTTGAGGGACACTTTGGTAGTGAAGAGGTGTTATGCTTTGTCCCTTCACTAGCGACCAGTTCCCCATGAACTGGGCCTAAACTCGCAGCACAGAATACTAAGGTACCTAGCCTGGGAGTCACTGGTGATGTAGTGAGGCTTTGAAAGGAGAGCAAGCGTGAAGTAAACTGTGTTTACTATGCTTCCGTTTGTGAATGAGCAGGAAGCCTCAGTTGGTAGAAGGCGGCCCTGTTAGGTAGGCTGTATGGGGCCCCCATGATTTCTAACAGCAGCCCTGGCCGGAACCCCGACATTGGTCCGAGGGCTCAATGAAGATCTGGGGGACTGACCAGAATACAGCTTCTGTAACCAACCGAAAAAAAATCTCAATCAATCTGCTTCCACTTCTCTCCCACCCGTGTAATGAAAGAAGTAGAAGGGGCAAGATACATGTAGCTCTAACTAACCCAATGAAAGTCCATAATTTAGTCCATAATACATAAATGAATAATAAAGTCCGTACACTCGGGGTTGCCACCAAAAGGAATAGAAGGCAGATTCCAGCGAAGCTGAGAATAAACAAGGAGAAAGGCGCCTCTAAGTGTAGCAGTTAAAAACACTTTAATGGTAACATAAAATTGGCAACCTGCTTGACAAAGGAGCGTGGCTGCCGCAACACACGAAACGCGTCGCACCTTAGTGACGTCATTGCCTCACGCCGCTCTGCTCTCTGCACACCAAGCCTCGTTTTGGGAGATCCCACCGCACGGCTGTTTTCCATCAGCGGGTTCCAGGGAGGATTCTATGCTTTGCAGTGCCACGAGCGACGGCACTTGACGGTTCACCGCCCTTATCTCGAGGGACACCCCTACACACAGTTGTTTGTGCCTGCCAAAACTCCATCCACATAAACCAGCAGAAAATTGGAGGAACCCTGACGCATTTATCTATCCTTCTCCTGGGGTGTTTTACTTACAGATGTGCCCTCTTTTATCTTCATCCATGTGAGTTGCCCATTGTATGTTGCCATTAAAGTGTTTTTATCTGCTGCACTTAGAGGCGCCTCTCTCCTTGTTTATTCTCACCAGTGTAATGAAGAGGAGGAAAGCAGGAGATGTTCTGTAGTACAAATCAGGAGAAGAGCTTAGGGTGACAACATTGCTCCTCCACAGATACAGTCCAATGAGTGTTGTCACCCTAGGACAGGAAGTGTGTTACTGCAAAGGTGAAAATAAAGGGAAAAGCTACGCAGCGTCCACATCTCATTGGTTAACTGCAATGTAATACATTTGTGTTCTTGGGCTGCTGACTATTATACTTTTCCTTTTAGGTCCCGGTGCTGAGGACACCTTCAGCTACATCTGAAGCTGTCGATCCGGGGAAGACCCGCCATGGCTAGCCCTCGCTGCAGCACCCCTCTGATCATTGACATCCCCCCGAGGGTGTTGGATGAACTTTGTCGCTGTATTGATTGCCTTATAGACTGGGAGTGGCTACGATTTGGTGAGATATTTTCCCCTTTTTTACATATCAGATAAGAACACAAGGGTAGCTGAGAGGTGTAGATGTAAAAAAAAAAAAAAAAACGGTAAGGCTGTCTAAAATGTAAAGAGAACTTGTCACCAGTGGGCACCTGTAGTATTCTGAATCCAAACTCTGAAATCATGATAACAGTGAGGGCTTACCTTTCAGGGATGGTTGTTTTTTTTAATAGTCACTTGTATTCTTTCCCTGTCAGAGTGAAGTGTCCAGCTTTAAAGCGGAGTTCCACCCTGAAATTTTTTTTTTCAGAATCGGACCCCTCTAAACCTAAAAAAAAAACGTTTGGAGGAAATTTTTTTTTTTATACTTACCAGAATCGCCCTGTTGCTATGTAATCCTCCTAATCTGCCACTTCCTGGTCCGCGAAGCTCCTCGTCACTTCCTCCCTCGCCTGTGCTCCTGGGAAATGATGTGTCATCATTTCCCAGGAGTCTGTGGGCAGTACTGTGATGTTGCCATAACAACGGGCGGGACCTTCCTCCGTCGTCGCCCGTGGTTATGGCAATCGGCGCTACGGTCGGTGAATCGCGCATGCGCGAGATTGAGAGGTGCATGCCGGTTACCCAGCATGCACCTCTCCAAAACTAATCCAGGAAGAGATCTCGATTGGTCTTCACATGCCCACAATCATGATGGCAATGGCCACAACAGGAGGCAGCAAATATTCAGTAAGAAATTTAAATTTTTGCTAAATACATAATAAACATGGTATACTAGTTTTTGAATAGTATTAGTAATAATGATAGGATCAATTAAAAAATAAAATAAAAATAATTTTCGCCGGAACTCCGCTTTAAGTCCCCTCGTAGAGGCCGTCTTATCTCTTTTCTGATATCAGCACTGATAACACTTTATACACAGCCATGTACTGAGGAAATGTATATTGATATAGATATATATGGATATGATATATGATATGGATATTGATCATCTAAACATTATATAAGAGCTGGATGTATACTATACATTTGTTTTTCACAATGTTATTGTTTAGTATTATCAAAATGGTGGAAAAAATATTTCCCAAAACTCTCCCAGGGGAGACTATGGGAGATGGGGATTTTTTAAGTGCCCAGAAACAGTAAATCCCTATAAATAAAGTAAAATCTCATGATATTTTATTCATACAAAATGATTTAGAAACAAAGGGGAGTATAGACTCTGTGCAAATTGGTATGTTCAAAACATAGACATGTATTACAACCATCTGTGCTTGGATGGATAGCGGCAGGTGTATGGATCGACGCGTTTTGCCTAGAAGAAGGGCTTCTTCAGGATCCACCTTGCAACATTATTAGAGTTTATAGCTAGTAGATGATACATGGTGGGTTGGCAAGCCCAGATCGCGGGTTCCTGACCCTCCATCCCTGAGCATCAGTGTGAAGAATGGAGTCGGCACTAGAGGAAGCAGAGCCGATAATTCCTGTATAGCGCTGGTTCCTGTCACAGGCGGAGTGATACCAAATGTATTCAGTCTGGGACAGGAGCGATACAGGAAGCATTGGCTCTACTCTCTACTGCAGCCGCATGCTTCCTCTAGAGCCAGCTCCTGTCACACTGAGATCAGGGATGGTGGGTTGGGAACCAGCCAGCAATACCCGCCAGCAGTACCAGCCAGCAGTACCAGCCAGCAGTACCCACTAGCAGTACCCGCCACCAGTACCCACCAGCAGTACCAGCCAGCAGTACCCACTAGCAGTACCAGCCAGCAGTACCCACTAGCAGTACCAGCCAGCAGTACCCGCCAGCAGGACCCACCAGCAGTAACAGCCAGCAGTACCCACAAGCAGTACCAACCAGCAGTACCCGCCAGCAGTACCAGCCAGCAGTACCCACCTGTAGGACCCACCAGCAGTACCCACCGGCAGTACTAGCCATGGAGGACAGCTAGCAGCAGCCACTAGCAGCCACCAGCCATACCCACCTGGGGGGATAGCAGCAGCCAGCAATACCTGCAGGAATCCTGAGAAAGAAGTGCAGATTGAGGTCAGTTGAGGTGCAGGTACCGCAGCGCATCCGTGTGAAAGCAGCCTTAGGCCCCTTTTTACACGATCGGTCCGATCTGGTCCGCCTGTCTGTTTTATAGGCGGACCCAGTCAGACCCTCCATTCACCTCTATAGAGCGGCAGATCTCCACCCGCCTATCTCCAAACCGATCCACTTAAAAAAACATACTGTATCATACTGATACTGTATCTATCCCCTTCTGTCTGGGCGGATCGGAGAGCCGGTAGTGCAGAGCGGGCTGTGTCCATGTCTGTTCTGCATATGCAGAGTGGACACGAACCTGTCATCTGCCCGCTCCGCTCATTGTGGCCCGCGATCGGTTACCAAGTCGCTAAAGTGGCCCTCGCTCCTCAAAAGGTTGGGCATCCCTGGGTTACATTGCCTAAATATGGCCATATAAGGTCAACGATGCCACCACCATTCCCTCTCCTTCGCTTATATAGCTGATGGCAGCTCAAGAAGCATGATACATAAATCATAGCTCCCAACTGTCCCTGATTTCGAGGGACTGTCCCTGATTTTTGGAGCAATGTCCCTCTGTCCCTCATTCCTCCTCATTTGTCCCTCAAAGTGTTTCCCGGCGCTAAACCTTTCATCCAATTTCTGAATGGCTGCATTTGTAAATTTTAAAAGACATTATAAGGGAATAGTAGTGGTAAAAAAAAGCCCTTGTGGATTTAATGAACCTTTTTTTTGGTTAATTCTCCTTTAAGGGGGTGTGGCAGGGGGCGTGTCCTATGCCTACCTATGTTTGCTAGTAGGTTTCCCTCATTCCCATCTCTAAATGTTGGGAGGTATGCATAAAATAATAATACATTAAATAATAATAATAACTTCTATCATCTCCACACATATTAACCACTTCCCGTCCGTAGGACGTCATAAGATGTCATGGTCTTTCAGTGGTTGTGCGGGGACAATGACTGTAGCTACAGGCATCATCCTGGTATCTTTTTTTCAGCCAGCAATTCCCTGTGATGTAAAAGCCATCCTAGTGGTTAATTAGCCGCTGGAATGCTTTAACAGGCAGCAGGATGGGACATTCCCCCCCTCCCGCTGCCCCCTGGTGCCTCTCTGGCCTCTCCAGTAGAGGCGGCCTGGGGACCAGCCCTATGCTCCTGGGAGGACGGAAGGGACGTCATAACGTCTCTTCCTGTTCTGGCAGATGTAAACACTGCCATTTTTTTTCTGGAAAGCGGAGATCTATTTTTTTTATTTAGCTCATGCTTCTCAGGGTAAAGGAGATATCTGGGGTCTTATAGACCCCAGATGTCTCCATAAAGAGGACCTGTCATGCCTTATTCCTATTACAAGGGATGTTTACATTTCTTCTGATAGGAATAAAAGTGATCGAAGAAAAAATTAAAGGGCCAGCGTAAAAATAATTAAAAAAGAAATGTTTTAAAGCGCCCCATTCCTCCATGTTTGTGCGCAGTGGTGAACACATACATAGGTCGCGCCCGCATATGTAAGGTATCAGCGCGAACATTATAGCGAGAGCAATAATTCTAGCTCTAGACCTCCTTTGTAACTCTAAACTGGTAACCTGTAAAAAAAATGTAAAGCGTCGCCTATGGAGATTTTTAGGTACTGCAGTTTGGCGCCATTCCACGAGTGTGCGCAATTTTAAAGGGTTACATGTTAGGTATCTATTTACTTAGCATAACATAATCTTTTATATTTTACCAAAAATTGTTTTTCTTTTGTTTGTTTTTTTTGTTTTTTTGCATTAAAATTCCTGAAAGTGTATTTTTACCAAAGAAATTGCGTTGGAAAAATCATTAAAGCGGTTGTATACCTATATTTGTAACTTTTACCTACAGGTAAGCCTATAATAAGGCTTACCTGTAGGTAAAAAAAATATCTCCTAAACCTGTAAGGTTTAGGAGATATTCCCCTCGCAATGAGCCGCTGACTGCAGCGGCGCATGCGCACAGGGGACTCTCGGCTAACAGCCTGGCAAACTCCGGAGCTTGCCGGGCAGAAGTCTCCCGCGCGCATGCGCGGGAGTGACGACATCGCGGCTCCGGCCACTCACAGCGCCGGAGCCGCGATACCCGGAAGACACGCCGAGGGGAGATGTCGGCTCCCTCGGCGTGGACCAGGTGAGATGCCGGCGCCTCGTTCTAAGGTAAGTATCTCATAATGAGCTAGTATGCGGTGCATACTAGCTCATTATGCCTTTTCCCTTGCAGGTGTAAAAAAAAAATAAAAATGACAGCGGGTATACAACCGCTTTAAGTAAACACCATGTGACATAAAAAATTGCAACACCCACTATTCTATTCTCTAGGACCTCTGTCTAATAATATATGTAATGTTTGGGGGTTCTGAGTCATTTTCTAGCCAAAAAAATTACGTGTAGGAGAGGAATTAAAAAATTGGCCTGGGTGGGAAGTAGTTAAAGAGGAAGTAAAGTCTGCTGGGGTTTTTTTTTTTTTTTTTCTTGCCTGCAAAGTAAAAGCATAATGTGCTCCTATGCATCGCATACAAGCACATTATATGACACTTACCTGCAAACGAAGTCCTCGCCGTCCGCGCTGCAGGCCGCGTCCATCTTCGCCCCTCTTCCTTCCGGATCCGAGGACTCCGGCTCTGTGACTAGCTGGAGCCGACGGTCACGGCACAGGGCTCTGAAGAAAGGGCACCAGCGGCTGTTTCTTCAGAGCGCATGCGCCGATGACGCAATCGGCGCAGTATACAGTAAATATCTCCTAAATGGTGCAAGTTTAGGAGATATTTACAGTACCTACAGGTACGTTTTATTATAGGCTTACCTATAGGTACAAACATTAGAGAGAAGTTTACTTCCTCTTAAAAATCTGAGAACATTGCTTTGTAACCCTTCATTCATTTAAGCAATAGTCTAAAATCGAGAGCCGACTACTAAATAGAAATTGCAGAATGTCCTTGGCTCCCTTATCAATGGTGGATTATAATAATCCAAGGGCTCAGTGGCCTTACTTTAACGATGAGGTAAATTTATTTACTTATAGATAAGAGCTTAAACATTTCAAGCCTGCTTATGGCAGTACCATTACATTTTTAGAATAGTTTATACAGTAAGTCCACCAATTCCACAGCAGATACCGGGTCCAATATATAGTAAATATTGAAAAAATGGAAATTAATGCAAAGAGGTGCGTTGGGCATGGATCCTAGTGCTTATATCTCATAGCTACAGATCCCAGCTCACTTTGTCGTGCCCAACCAATCCACCATCTGTTACCCACAAGTGCGGGGAATGTAAAAGGGAACCCGCTTTTCCCTCACGTGGTTCTGGTCTGTATTCACTTACCCCTTCGACCGCCTATCTTGACATAAGTTATAGCCCGAGCCACAACCTTGGTGAGGAAACCACGTGTCAAACCTCTGGGTACAGACAAGAATTCGCCTATCCACATGGGTAAAAGGGGAGGGATATGTCTAGATGATGCCAACCTGTTTCGTCCCTACTCAGGGCTTCATCAGGATCTATTCATATATATAGGTCCTGATGAAGTTCCGTGGAGGAATGAAATGCGTCTCTTATTAAAATTTCTTGTATTTGATGTAAATTTGAACATTCTTTTGATATTCGTTAAAGAGGAACTTCACCTGCTCCCCCACCCATTACCCCAGACAAGCAGTGGCAAGAGGAGTGCAGATGCTGATGCGCCCTGCTCCCCCCGCCCCATATTCCCTGTGCTGCTGCTTGTCTTTGGAAAGACAGGCTGTCGTTATGAAGTGTCCCTCTCCTTCCTAGCTGTTATCAGATCAGCCGTGGTAGGAGGGGGAGGGGGGAAGGTCGGACCTCATAGCAAGGGTTAGGAAGCACCTACCAACATGGGACTACATCTTCTTTGTCCCATGGGGGACAGAACAGTAGAAGAATAAAATATATCGAGAGAGCTTCTCTAAAAATGATTGACAAGAACTTTTAAAATTACATTAGCGTAACATTTCGGGAATGGATACAAGGACTGGGTCTCACGTTGCAATTTTTCAGAGTCTAAACTTCCTTGCACCATCCTCCATATCAGTAATAATGTTTTATAACGGCAATCAGAGACTAGTGAGCATCCTTTTATACATCTCAAAGAGGAAGTGCGATTACTTACCCAATTTCCACTTCCCGTTATTACCCACTTCAGCTCTGGAAGGTTTAACCCCTTCATGACCAGGCCATTTTTTTTGCGATACGGCACTGTGTTGTTTTAACTGACAATTGCGCGGTCGTGCGACGCTGTACCCAATTAAAATTGATGTCCTTTTTTCCCCATAAAGCTTTCTTTTGGTGGTATTTGATCACCTCTGCAGCTTTTATTTTTTGCGCTATTAACAAAAAAACCGAAAAGACCGACAATTTAAAAAAAAAAACAAACATTTTTTACTTTCTGCTATAAAACGCATCCAATAAAACAAAGTAAAACATCTAATTTCTTCATCAGTTTAGGACAATATGTATTCTGCTACATGTTTTTAGGAAGAAAAAACTCCATAAACATTTATTGATTTGTTTGTGCAAAAGTTATAGCGTCTACAAACTATGGAATATATTTATAGAATTTGTATTTATTTATTTTTTTACTAGTAATAGCGGCGATCAGCGACTTATAGCGGGATTGTGGCGGACAAATTGAACACTAAGTGACACTTTTTGGGAACCAGTAACATCAATACAGTGCTCAGTGCTAAAAATATATACTGTCACTGTACTAATGACACTGGCTGGGAAGGGGTTACCATCAGGGGCGATCAAAGGGTTAAGTGTGTGCCTAAAATGTGCTTGGTTACTGTGGGGGGGGGGAGTACTATGGGAAGGCAGAGATCGTGTTCCTGCCAGAAACACAGGATCCATGTCTTTCCTACTGACGGAACAAAGGTCTGCCTTGTTTACATAGGCAGACCGCCATTCTGCCTCTTCCCCGAACGATCGGCAGGTGCCGCATTTGCCCCGCATTTGTCCGCCGGACCCGCTGATTGGCTCCCGCTTTGTTCAATCACAGCGGGAGTTGGTCACGCACGCGCGTGCCCATGACCCGGAAGTGTCGCAGAGTGGCTGACCTGCCGCAGTAAAGGTACGTGGGGCGGCCACTAAGCGGTTAAATTAGAACTAAGGGCAAACTTTTTTTCTTCTGTCAGTTTTTTTTTTTTTTTGCCATCTGTGTCCCATTGGGGAGATTTCCATTCAGTTCCTGTCCCATAGTCAAAACAGGAAGTGAGAGGAAATTCCTCCAAATTGAGGAAATCGCTGATTGTTTTGCCAGAACTAGTGTCCCCATTGGAAGATTTCCCTCTATTTCTGTTCTGGTGACAACCCAAAATCTGTGACTTTCTTTCACTCTCAGTGACAATAATCACCAAGACTGATAGAGAGGGTGAATCGCATTTGTGAGGTCAGGCACTGATGTTGGACGAGAAGGCCTGGCTCGCAGTCTCCACTCTAATTCATCCCAAAGGTCTTTTATCAGGTTGAGGTCAGGACTCTGTGCAGGCCAGTTAAGTTCCTCCACCCCAAATTCGCTCATTCATGTCTTTATGGACCTTGCTTTGTGCACTGGTCCAAACCATTTGGTGGAGGGGGGATTATGGTGTGGGGGTTGTTTTTCAGAGGTTGGGCTTGGCCCCTTAGTTTCAGTGAAGGGAACTCTTAAGGCGTCAGCATACCAAGACATTTTGGACAATTTCATGCTCCCAACTTTGTGGGAACAGTTTGGGGATGGCCCCTTCCTGTTCCAACATAACTGATCACCAGTGCACAAAGCAAGGTCCATAAAGACATGGATGAGTGAGTTTGGGGTGGAGGAACTTGACTTGCCTACACAGAGTCCTGACCTCAACCCTATAGAACACCTTTGGGATGAATTAGAGCAGAGAGTGGGAGCCAAGCCTTCTCGTCCAACATCAGTGCCTGACTTCACAAATGTGCTCCTGGAGGAATGGTTAAACATTCCCATAGACACACTCCTAAACCTTGTGGACGGCCTTCCCAGAAGAGTTGAAGCTGTTATAGCTGCAAAGGGCGGGCCAACTCAATATTGAACCCTACGGACTAAGACTGGGATGCCATTAAAGTTTGTGTGCGTTTAAAGGCAGGCGTCCCAATATTTTTGGTAATTTAGCGTAGATGAACCTCTGACAGTGTCATGTTTTATATGCTGGGAGAAAGTCTTGGCTGGATTCACAACTTTGTGTTTCTGCTTGATGCATGTTTATCTAAATTAATGAAAATTCATCGCAGCACTTGCCTTACAGCAGTTGTAAACCTCAGACATGAATTATGAACAAAGCATATCCCTCTATAGTGTGTACTTGTGTCAATCCAGAGCACTAAGTGTAATTTCTGACTGCTGCTTCCTTCCTCTGCTATCAGCATGAGTCCCTTCTGACAAGTTTTCCTGACACCAAGAGAAAAATGGTGACAAGGGAGGGATCTCAAGATGATTGACAGCCTCAGCTCTGTTCCTATGTGCTGTGCAGAGGGGGGGGTGTCCCTTCCCTCCAATCAGCTGAGCTCTGCAGAGTGTAACTTCAGGTCTTCGCCTTTTTCTTCTAAACGCTCAGTGCTGGTTCCCACATCGCATAGGACTCGCAGGCAGTTCACGCTGCCCTATGCGAACGGCTGTGGGTTTCAAAAGAAAGTTAATGACACCCCCAGATCGGTTCGCATATCGCAGTGCGAACTGTGAATTCGGACAGGAATCCAAGGCAGGAATTGGCGCGGACAGAAAAACGGGTCCTGCAACGATTCTTGTCCAAATGCGATGCAAATTCAGCTATTCAATCGATATGATTGGATTTGCATCGCACAGACAACACATGTGACCTGCACAGCAGTGCGATGCGAATCACATGCGATGTCTGACATGGTGTGAACCGGCACTCAGACCAGGGCCGTCTTTAAGGCAGGGCAAAAGGGGCAGCTGCCCTGGGCCCTGTCATTGTTGTGGGGCCCAAAGCAGCTGTCTCATACTTGCCAACTATCCCAGTTTAAATTCCCTTGTCCCTTGAAGTTTTAGTCCTGTGCTGTGTCCCAATATCTCAGTGTGAAGTGCTGGTACTAATGCTGCCCAGCTCTGCCCTATTGTTGTGTACAGATGACTCACCTGCTCACTTTACATATAAATAACTGGCATTCATATGTAAATAGCGCCGGTACTCATAAGTAAATATCTGCGGTCGGCAGCATTGATATGTAAATAAAGGCGGCATTCATATGTATATCATGCCCCCCCTGCAGTGAGGAGATGATGTGCTGTAACCTCTAGCAACCAATTAGTGAGCAGTATTACTGTACAGCAACCTCTAGCAACCAATTAGCAAGCAGAAATCATGTGCTGTAACCTCTAGCAACTAATCAGTGAGCTGTAATGTGTGCTGTAATCTCTAGCAACCAGTCAGTAAGCGGTAATGATATTCTGTATCCACTGGCAACCAGTCGCAATTTCTGCCTGATCTGATACAGTAAACTGATTTTAAGTCTAGCTGCTATTTATTGTATGTCTCAGAGCAGGTGGAGAGTGAAACTGCATGGGGGGACTAGAAAATTTTTGCCCAGGGTCCAATCAATATTAAAGACGGCCCTCACTCAGACTAGCTTTAAAATTCTGCAATTTGAGTAGATGTAAGCGTCAGATAAACAGGTACAACTTACGTAGGAGGATTTGTATCATCTCTGTGTATTACGTGAGACCAGTCACTTCACCGGGTATATGTAATGGGTTACAACCACTTTAAGGTGGGCGTAAATGCACATACGTGAATAATAAATACATAATGTATGCCAATGCACGATATGATGCCTGTTGACATTAATTACAAGGTGCATTGCAACACACATTGATGTGTTTTGATGTGTTTCCATTGATGTCAGTGGAAAGCAGTGGCGTCACGTGTTCTCTCTGTGGTTTGGCATTGCCAAAGACATGCTAATTTGCTCCTGTCTAAATTCGCCTTAGTATATGTAAGGTACCCACCTTAGATTGTAAGCTCCTTGATGACAAGCACTGATGTGAATGTATAGGAAAGTGCTTGTATAATTTGTTGACACTATATAAATCCCCTTCGCGCCGACCGTTCGCATATATGCGGCCTCGGCTTTCGGGGGTTATACCGGTATGATGCCCACAGCTGCAGGCATCTTCCCGGTACCGTTTTTTCAGAGCGGGCGATCGGCTTTCCAGGGATAACAACCGATGCGGCTAAAAGCCGCTCGATTGTTATCCCGGAGGAGCGGGAGGGGACATCCCCCCCCTCCCGTCACCTCCCGCCGCTCTGACCGGGCCTCCCGTCCCACCGGGAGACCCGATCCGCGATCCGGCACTTCCGGTGTCTAGCCACAGACCCGCTCTGACCGGGCCTCCCCTCCCACCGGAAAACCCGATCCGTGATCTGGCACTTCCGGTGTCTAGCCACAGACTCGCTCTGACAGGGCCTCCCCTCCCACCGGAAGACCCGATCCGTGATCTGGCACTTCCGGCGTCTAGCAACAGACCTGCTCTGTCCGGGCCTCCCGTCTCACCGGGAGAGCCGATCTGCGATCCGGGCACTTCGGGCATCTAGTCACAGACCCGCTCTGACCGGGCCTCCCATCCCACCGGGAGATCCGATCCGTGATCCGGCACTTCCGGCGTCTAGCCACAGACCCGCTCTGACCGGGCCTCCCCTCCCACCGGAAGACCCGATCCGTGATCTGGCACTTCCGACGTCTAGCAACAGACCTGCTCTGTCCGGGCCTCCCGTCTCACCGGGAGACCCGATCTGCGATCCGGGCACTTCGGGCATCTAGTCACAGACCCGCTCTGACCGGGCCTCCCATCCCACCGGGAGACCCGATCCGTGATCCGGCACTTCCGGCGTCTAGCCACGGCTTCATTCCAGTCTCCTGAATGTAAACACGGAAGCGACGTCACTTCCGGTTTATTGGGCTGCCAATGGCGCCGGATTTAAAAAAAATATACAGTATTCAGAGTCGCCCGTTTCAGCGATCTGAATACTTTGAAGTGCAAAGGAGGGATTGGAGGTCTTTTAGACCCACGATCCCTCCATAAATAGTACCTGTCACCACCTATTACTGTCACAAGGGATGTTTACATTCCTTGTGATAGCAATAAAGTGATCTTTTTTTTTTTTTTTTTTTTTTTAAACCCAATTTAATAATATAAAAATAAATAAGAAATTTTTTTTTTTTTTAAAGCACCCCCGTCCCCGCGAGCTCGCGCAGCAAAGAAAACGCATACGGAAGTCGCGCCCGCATACGTAAACGGTGTTCAAATCACACATGTGAGGTATCGCCGCGATCGTCAGAGCGAGGGCAATAATTCTAGCACTGGACCTCCTCTGTAATTCTAACCTGGTAACCGTAAAAAAAAAATTAAAGCGTCGCCTATGGAGATTTTTAGGTACCGTAGTTTGTCGCCATTCCACGAGTGCATGCAATTATAAAGTGTGACATGTTTGGTATCTATTTACTTGGCGTAACATCATCTTTCACATTATACAAAAAAAAAAAAAATTGGGCTAACTTTACTGTTTTGTTTTTTTAAAATTCATGAAAGTGTCCCTTTTCCCAAAAAGTTGCGTTTAAAACACCGCTGCACAAATACCGTGTGACATAAAATATTGCAACAATCGCCATTTTATTCTCTAGATTCTCTGCTAAAAAAATATATATATATATATATATAATGTTTGGAGGTTCTAAGTAAATTTCTAGCTAAAAATACGGATTTTAACTTGTAAACACCAAATGTCAGAAGTAGGCTTAGGCATGAAAGGGTTATTATACCTGTGATTGCTAGATAAAAACCTTAGGGGGGCGGGAAGCATAGAATCTAGTATTGAACTTTGTTTGGGAAGCAGGGCTGAGACTCTACAGAGAAATATATTTATAGCGTTACATGCCCATATTTTATTCACAATAGAAAATAGAAAACATATGAAATGTTTAAACTGAGAAAATAGACCATTTTAAGAAAAATAAATAAGGTGATTTTGAAATTGATGGCAGCAACACATCTCAAAAAAGTTGGGTCAGGGCAACAAAAAGCTGGCAAAGTAGTACTAACAAGGAAGAGCTGGAAGAAGATTTTGCAACTAATTATGTTAATTGGCAGCAGGTCAGTAACATGATTGGTTCCAGGGCTGGGCTCAGCCCTTCCTTCTCTGAGCTGGCCACTCAGCTGTCAGCTAATTGCCAGCTCCTATCTCTCCACAGTCACGCTCCTGTTGATGATATCCTGTTCATCAGTCCTGCCTACTTAAGCCGTCCAGCCCAGAGGATCTCTGCCTTTGCCTTGGTCAACATCACAGAGACTATCTCCTGCGTTCCTATTTAAAGACTTGCTTGGGGGGCGGCTGATTCTCCATCATGACGTCCTTGTAGGAGGGAGGAGTCTAGCAATGGCGCGCGTCCACAGCTAGAGCCTGCAGGAGTGAGCTGAGTCTCGCTCCATGTTCCCTGTTAACTGATTGAAAATGACCCGCTGATTCGACCGGCTCCCCTCCCCCCCTCTCCCCCCAATGGATCTCGCGGATAAATTTATCGAAAGTGCACCCACGCCAGCTGAAGTCTTGACGGGCTGACCTCGGAGCCAGTAAGCTCCACATCTGAACTGAGAGGGAAAGAGCGGACCTATCGGCCGGCTAGCACTCGCCACCGAGCAGAACAGATTCTAACCCCTGACGCCCCCAGCACCCCCACGCTAACCCACAACTGTGATACGGTTGGCATAGGCTCATAGGGAGGGGGTTATCCTCCCCCGCAATATCTCCCCTACCCACCTGGACGCCGTCCTGCTGTTCACCAGAGCAAGGAGGAAGAAGCACAGAGCCCTCTCTGGTCGGGATACAGCACCGCTCGGTGGAGCGGTGAATGGAAACATTCAGGAGACTGTCTCTGGCAGTCAGTGAGCAGACCCCTCGCATCGGCTTCCCCATCCCCCACCCCTTTTGGCTATTCACACGTCTACCTGGATACAGAAGGCAGAGAGGCGCAGTGTCCAGAAAAGTCATACCCCATGAACAGCACCGAGACACGGTGAGTACAAGATAAAATTCTGTCTGAAATATTATACTGTGAATACTGTGAACTAAACCCACAAAAGCTTATGAAATCTCACCATCAACAAAAGCTACATATTGCTTTAATACCACAGAAGTGGACACGATACATAAGATCGGATAAAATTATAAGCTTCTATAAAACAAATAGATACAGGATACAAAGGACATAAAAGGATAAAAACCTAAAAAGACCATCCCTCCACTGTTCCCTCTAAAAAACGAAAGAGGAAAAAGAGGAAGGGAGTGGAAGGAAAGAAAGAAGAAAAAAAAAAGAAAGAAAAATCCTGCCGAAGATCACATCCTCTAGAGTTAAAAAAGTTAGAGACGGACTTCATTAAAAATAACGAAGACAGTGAAGAGCAATAATTCTTCGGGAATAATGAGGGGAAGGGGGTCAAGAGGGAGAGCAACCCCTAAATCACCCGCTTAAGTTTAACTACCAGCCCAGGCCCTATGAACAGATATGTTACACAAGTGGGAAATGCAGAGAAGCAATCCACGGATAAACAACAAACTACTAAAAGCAGTCAGATAGAGAATAAGGATAAGAAGAGGGAGAAGGAAAATAAAAAAATAAAAAAAATAAAATAACACAAGAGACGGACACCCTGTCAGAATCAAGAATAGAACAAGAGCCAGATCTTGAAGTTGAATTAATAGATGAACAGCCGCAGCAAGATAACCTTTCCCTGCCGACTAAAAATAAGATTGAATCTATGTTTGCTGCCCTGGAAAAATCGCTGAAAAATGAGATGGAAAGAATACATAGAAACCTTGGCCATGTTCTCGAACGAGTGGAAGAAGTGGAAAAAATTGCTGAAAGTAATAATATGAGTGTGTGGAAATTAGAAGTAGAAATTAAATCTTTGATAAAAGTACAACAAGAACAAGCATATAAACTAGAGGATCAAGAAAATAGAGATAGAAGAAAGAACCTAAGGATACGTACCTGAGATTCCTCACCAAGAAGATTTAACAGAAGTTATAAAACAGATCTGTAACCCTCTGATGAACAAAGAAATAACAAACCCAATAAAGATTGAGAGAGCCCATAGGCTAAGAAGGCCAGGAGAACTACCACAGGAGAACCCAAGAGACATTAACGTGAGATTCACGAACTGGGAAGATAAAAATAAACTATGGCGAAATCCGAGAGGGAAGTCGCCCGCCGAACATGAGGGGAAACACATTAAATTTTTTCAAGACTTATCACAGGAAACCGTGAGAAGGGGAAGAGCCTTAAAACCTTTACTGTCAATATTATGTGAGAACCAAGTGCAAAATAATTGGGGTTTCCCCTCGTGTTGGATTGGCAGAAAAAACAGACGCACAGCCAGACTGAGATTCATGGAAGATATTGCGGAATTCTGCAGAAAATTGGATATCCCTACACCGACAGACTGCACAGAAAATAGGCCGGAATAAAGCCTCAATATAAATGACTGTAATATTACCCATCGATCTCAAAAGAACTCATAATTTTTTTTTCCTTATTTTTTCTTTCCGTGAGAGACTGGGCGGGGGGTTGGGGGGCAGGCCGGAGTTGGGGGGAAAATATGAAAAGACTAAAATGAATGGCAGCGAGGGCGAGGCTTGGCCCCTAGGCATGCTCTGGTACCACCTCACTGGTAGCAGGTGAGATGAGTGCGGGCAACGCCATACAGAACTCCACCTCAGGTCAAAGGGAGAAAGGGGGCAAAGAGGTCCCCCAAGGATTGCTTCAGACCATGGGGTCAGGATACCACCTTAAAGGGGGGGAGGGGGGCAGTGGGACTGGGACGGGAAGGGTAGGGAATGGGCGGGGGGGGGGGAGGGAGGGGTGATAAGATCTGTTTGTCCTCAATTACCTGTGAAAGTAAGAAAACTAAACAAGTTCAATAATGACAGACATTAAATTTATAACATACAATGGAGGAGGGCTGAATTCCCCAGGAAAAAGCCATATTATCCTCAAAGAGTTGGAGAGGTACCACGCAGATATAGTCTTCCTACAGGAGATGCATATACCACTTGATTCAAATATCAAATTATGTTCACGGGCGATCCCAACTTGGTACTACTCAGACTCCCCAAATATGAGGGTAAAAGCAGTAGCTATTGGGATAGCAAAAAATATTAGCTTTACCCTGGAAGACAGGAAAGCAGACCCAGAAGGTCGCTTTTTGTTTTTGAAAGGGACTCTCTAAGGAATAACATACAACTTAGCCAACGTATATTGCCCTAACAAACGCCCAAAAAAATACTTAAACTGGGTTTTAAACGCTCTAACAGACTTTAAACAAGGACATTTAATCCTAGCAGGAGACTTTAACTTTTCAATGGATCATGGCCTTGACACCACGTCTCGTGCACCGTGCCAAGAAAACAAACAATTAAGATTGATTAAAAAAAAAATGCATAGTCAACAATTACTCGATGTATGGAGAATAATACATCCACAGAAAAAGGATTATACATATCATTCCACGGTGCACGACACGTATGCGAGGCTGGACTATGTCTTAGTAGACCACAAAATACTGGAGCATGTTGCGGAGGCAGGGATTGAAATAATCTCTGTCTCCGATCATGCCCTGGTAACTGTAAAAATAAGATTCAGAGACATGGACCGGAGAAAAGGGTACTGGAGACTGAATGAAGAAGGAAGAATAATAAAGACGGAGATAGAGCAATATTTCAGTATAAACAATACACCAGAAGTCTCAAAGGCAACAATCTGGGAAGCACACAAGGCCTATATTAAAGGGAAATTGATCTCCCTGGGAGCTGGGGAAAAAAAAGAAAGGGAAATAAAAATGAAAAACACAATAAAGGAACTATATGATTTGGAACAAAAACACAAAACACAACTAGACACAGAAACACAACAGAAGATTATTATAAAAAGAGGTCAATTAAATGGCATGATGGAGCAGGAAACCAGAAAGATATTTAAAAACGTGGCAAAAGAAAGGTACATGAGGGGGAACAAGCCCGGGAAGTATTTAGCAAAAATAACAAAAGGAGAAAAAAAAAACATTAAATTATATAGAAAAGGTAAAAAATGAGAAAGGCGAAATGATACACAAAACAGCAGAAATAGCCAATGGCTTTAAAACATACTATACTGCATTATACGCAATCAGAAAAAGAGAAACAAAAGAGGAAGAGACTAGAAAATCTAAAATACAGAAATATTTAGCGGAAGTCAATCTACCAAAAATAACAGCGGAGAGTACAGGTTTCCTAGACTAACGTATTACCCATGATGAAATCTACACCGCCTTAAAGGAAACATCAGGGGGGAAAAGCCCAGTCCCAGATGGGTTTTCAATTAAGCACTATAAAAAATTTAAAGAACAATTAGTCCCATAACTCTGTATTTACTTAAATAATATAGGGGAGAGTGAGGAAATAAGAAAAGAATCCCTTCTGGCAAATATCTCAGTTATACCAAAAGTTGGGAAAGATAGTACAGTTTGTTCCAATTACCGTCCCATAGCGCTATTAAACAGCAACACGAAATTATATGCTAAAGTCCTGGCATCGAGACTAAAAACCTACTGCCAGGTCTGATAAATGTTGATCAAGCCGGTTTCGTGCCAGGAAGAAAGGGTAGGGACAATAGTATTAGAACCATGCTATTAAAGAACAAAGGGAAGGAGGACGGCCCCACCATGATTTAATATCAATCAATGCCGAAAAGGCATTCGATCGAGTTGATTGGGGATTCATTATGGAATCCCTCAGGAGTACAGGGCTGGGACCAAGGATCATAAGATGGATTGGCAACTTATACAAACACCCTACAGCTAGGGTGGCGGTCAATGGGAGTATGTCGTCTGCTTTTGAGATGTTCAACGGGACAAGGTAAGGATGCCCGCTCTCGCCACTCCTGTACATAATTGCATTAGAACCCCTATTAACAAAAATACGAAACAACATAGATATAGGAGGTGTAAAAGTTGGAGAGGAAGAACATAAAGTTGCAGAATATGCAGACGACATACTCCTATATATGACTAAACCAAGGCTGTCTTTACCCAATCTAATAAAGGAGTTGAAAGAATATGGTGCACTTTCTAACTTTAAGATAAATCCTATAAAAACTGTAATTCTGAATTTAGGGATAAGTAAAAAAAGAGGAAAAAATATTAAAACAAGAATTCTCCTTTACTTGGGAAAAAGAAGAAATAATATACCTAGGAATTAAAATAACATCTAAGATAGATAAATTATACCAATCTAACTTCATTCCTTTACTCAATGAACTTAAAAGCGAGATAAAAAAAACATGTCAAGGAGATCACTTTCATGGATAGGAAGAATAAACGTGTTAAAAATGCTGATCTTACCAAAAATAACATATAAATTTCAGATGCTCCCGATAGGAATACCACCAAGCTTTTTTAAAGTAATAAAAACTATACTCTCAAAATATATATGGCAAAATAAAAAGCCTAGGGTAAATTATAATCTACTAACTAGGAAAAAAAAAAGGAGGGATGCCACTCCCGGACGTGGGAATGTATTACAAGGCAATTATATTAGCAAGATTGGTTGAATGGGCAAATACAAACACTAAAAAGAGAGGGGTAAAGATGGAAGACACACTTTTCGGGGCACAATTGAAAAAAAACTATATGGATTCCACCGACATATAGAACACTTAATAAAAACACACACGAGATAACCAAAACAGTACTTAAAATATGGGATACACTTTATCGTAAAGAAAAATGGAAGTATAATTCACCATTAATCCCACTTTGGGGCACAAATTTCAATAAAATTCAGCCAGCTAAGTCTCCACTTTGCTGGAGGAATTGTAAATAACAAGGAACAACATTTCACATATGGTGGGAATGCCCAGAGATCAAGGAATACTGGCAAAGGTATATTTGGAATATACGGAAGCGATAACAGGAGAGAGTATTCCTCCTCAACATCCCTGGAACTGTTTGTTCCACGGAACAACTAAAACAAGGAAACAATATAAAAAAAACCTGGTTCCGTACCTAATCAAAGCAGCAAAGGGGCTTATTCCTAAAAAATGGCTGTGTATTAGGAAGCCAAGCATTAAAGAGTGGCTACAGAGAGTGGACCACATTGGCAACATGGAGTACCTAAGCAGTGCGGAGCAGGGATGGACTGAAAACTACAGAGCAACCTGGGCAAGATGGAATAGATTTAAAATGTCAGGAAAATATTCACAGGGAATGATTGAACCAGCTTAAGGAAGATAGATGATGGGGACAGATCAAGATAGGTGGGAGGGGGGACGGGGGGGGGGGGGGGTTGTTATAGTAATGAATGAGTGCTATGTAGTATTTGACAATGTGTATTATGTATATTTAAATTTATAATACAAGATTGAATTATAAAAAAAATTAAAGACTTGCTTGGCTGACATCCTTTCTGGCTCCAGATCCTGCTTGCTGTTCCACTACACTGATCTCTGCCCTTCTGGCTTGGCTGACTATCCGTTCCGGTTACCAAACTTTTTGACTACGTTTGTTCTATTTACTTTTATTTTTAAACTGAAACTTTGTTTTAACTATGTTTGTTCTAATTACTTTTATTATTAAACAAGTGTTATTTAACTATACTTCTGTCTCGGTCTGATTTCATGGTTTCTGACCATTGGGTATAAAAAGAGCATCCTAGAGAGTCAGAATGTCTCAGAAGTAAAGATGGGCAGAGGTTCACCTGTGAACATCTGTGAAAAGCAGCATCTAAAAATTGTCGAACATTTTCAGAAGAATGTTCCTCAACGTAAAATTGCAAAGACTTTAAATATATTATCATCTACAGTACATAATATCATCAAAAGATTCTGAGAAATCTCTGTGTGAGGGGGAAAAGGCCGAAACACAATATTGGACGCCGGTGATCTTCGGGTGTCCTCAGAGGGCACTGCATTAACACCAGGCATGATTGTGTGATACACATCACTGCATGGGCTCAGGAATACTTCCAGAAATCACTGTCTGTGACCACAGCTCGCCATGCCATCCAATAATACAAGCTCTATCATGGAAAGAAGTCATATGTGAACATGATCCAGAAACGCCGCCGTCTTCTCTAGGCCAAAGCTTATTCAAAATGGTCTGTTGCAAAGTGGAAAACTGTCCTGTGGTCAGACAAATCGAAATTTGACATTCTTTTGGGCAACCATGGGCGCCACCTCCTCTGAACTAAAAAGAAGAGGGACCTTCCAGCTTGTTATCAGCACTCTATTAAAAGGCCTCCATCTCTGATGGTATGGAGGGGGGGGCATTATTGCTTATGGAATGGGCATCTCGTACCTCTGGAAAGCCACCATCAATTCTGAAAAATATATCCAGGTTTTAGAGCAGCATATATTGCCATGCAGACATTGTCTTATTCAGGGAAGGCCTTGCATATTTCAGCAGGAAAATGCCAAACCGCACACTGGATCTTTGACAACAGCATGGCTTCCTAGTAGAAGAGTCTGGGTGCTTAACTGGTGTGCCTACAGTCCAGACCTTTCACCATCTGAAAATATTTGGCACATCTTGAAACCAAAAATATGACAAAGAAGACCCAGGACTGTCGAGCAGTAATAGGGCGTACACACGGTCGGACTTTGTTCGGACATTCCGACAACAAAATCCTAGGATTTTTTCCGACGGATGTTGGCTCAAACTTGTTTTGTCTACACACGGTCGCACAAAGTTGTCGGAAAATCCGATCGTTCTAAACGCGGTGACGTAAAACACGTACGTCGGGACTATAAACAAGGGAGTGGCCAATAGCTTTCATCTCTTTATTTATTCTGAGCATGCGTGGCACTTTGTCCGTCGGATTTGTGTACACACGATCGAAATTTCCGACAAAATTTTATCTCCTGCTCTCCAACTTTGTGTGTCGGAAAATCCGATGGAAAATGTCCGATGGAGCCCACACACGGTCGGAATTTCCGACAACACGCTCTGATCGGACATTTTCCATCGGAAAATCCGACCGTGTGTACGGGGCATTAGACTCCTATATCAGGCAAGAATGGGACAACATTCCTCTCCCAAAACTCCAGCAACCAGTCTCCTCAGTTTCCAGACCTTTACAGAGTGTTGGTAAAAGAAGAGGGAATGCTACACCATGCTAAACATGGCACCACCCAAACTTTTATGGAACTGGGGTTGTACGTTGCCAGCTTTTTGTTGCCCTGTCCAAACTTTTTTTGAGATATGTCACTGCCATCAATTTTAAAATGACCTTATTCTTTCTTAATATATTACATTTTC
The DNA here is from genome assembly GCA_037952835.1 of Lithobates septentrionalis. NCBI lineage: Eukaryota > Metazoa > Chordata > Amphibia > Anura > Ranidae > Lithobates > Lithobates septentrionalis. The sequence continues at coordinate 57,559 of JBBDGP010005702.1, read as the reverse complement.
TCAATTTAACATTTGCTATGTCTTCTATTTTCTATTGTGAATAAAATATGGATTTATGAGATTTGCAAGTCATTGCATTCTGTTTCAATGTGGATTTTACACCGTGCCCCAACTTTTTTGGAATTGGGGTTGTACCAAAAGCCCCAGTTTGTTGTCCTTTTATATAAAAGGTCCATCTCTGTTCCTCAATATTCATCATCATGTTCCCAATTATTGGGAAGGGTGGGGGGGCATTCAAAGCCAAATGCAACCTTAAAAATTACCAAAAGCCACTGAACTATCAGCAAAGGGAAAACTCTTGATTTCCCCATCAAAGAGCATTTTGAGACACTATGTTGCCAAAAGTATTGGGACACCTGTCTTAACACACACACACACATGAACTTTAATGGCATCCCAGTCTTAGTCTGTAGGGTTCAATATTGAGTTGGCCCACCTTTTGCAGTTTTAACAGCTTCAACTTTTCTGGGAAGGCTGTCCACAAGTGCATTTGTGAGGTCAGGCACTGATGCTGAACAAGAAGGCTGGGCTCGCAGTCTCTGCTCTAATTTATCCTAAAGGTGTTCTATCGGGTTGAGGTCAGGACTCTGTGCAGGCCAGTCAAGTTCCTCCACCCCAAACTTGCTCATCCATGTCTTTATGGACCTTGCTTTGTGCACTGGTGCGCAATTATGTTGGAACAGGAAGGGGCCTTAAGAGTTCCCTTCACTGGAACTAAGGGGCCAAGCCCAACCCCTGAAAAACAACCCCACACCATAATCACCCTCCACCAAATGATTTGGACCAACTGCAAAGGGTGGGCCAACTTAAAATTTAACCCTACAGACTTAGACTGGGATGCCACTAACCCCTTCTCACTTGCGGGATAGCCGAAAGACGGCTACAGCGTGGGCCTAAATTGCCGGGAGGGCGTCCATGTATGTCTTTTAGTGCTCGAGCCAACTGCACGCCCCCTACTGGGCGTGCTCTGTGATCAGCGAGTCAAGGAGACTCGGCTGATCATAGATCGGAGTAAGGGGCCGATCCCGACCCCTTACCACATGATCAGCTGTCAGCCAATGACAGCTGATCACGTGATGTAAACAGAGCCGGTGATCGGCTATTTTTTCTCCTCACGCTGACAGCGTGAGGAGAAAAAAATAACTTGATCACCGGCTACTGTCAGAAGGACATCGGTCCCTCACACACCTCATCTGTGCCCACCAGTGCCACCTGCCAGTGCCCGCCAGTGGCACCTACCAGTGCACAACACTGCTGCTTATCAGTGCTGCCTATCAGTGCCCACCAGTGCCACCTATCAATGCCCACCAGTGCCGCTTCATCAGTGCCCATCAGTGCCGCCCTATCAGTGCCCAACAGTGCCACACATCAGTGCCACCTATCAGTGGCCATCAGTGCTACCTATTAGTGCCACCTATTATTGCCCATCAGTGCCACCTATCAATGCCACCTATCAATGCCCACCAGTGCCGCTTCATCAGTGCCCATCAGTGCCGCCCTATCAGTGCCCATCAGTGCCGCCTTATCAATGCTTATCAGTGCAGCCTACCAGTGCAGCCCATCAGTGCCCATCAGTGCAACCTCATCAGCGCACATGAATGAAGGAGAAAAATTACTTGTTTGCAAAATTTAATAACAAACTTTAAAAACTGTTTTTTTTTCTTTATTTCGGTCTTTTTGTTTGTTTAGCAAAAAATAAAAACCCTGGTAGTGAATAAATGCCACCAAATGAAAGCTCTATTTCTGTGAAAAAAAATGATGAAAATTTAATTTGGGTACAGCATTGCATGACCGCGCAATTGTCATTCGAAGTGCGAAGGCACTGAAAGCTGAAAACTGGCCCTGGCAGGAAGGGGGTTTAAGTGCCAAGTAGGCAAAAGTTGAAGTTCATGTAAAGGCCGGTGTCCCAATATATGTATAGCCATACAATTGGAACCGAATCTTGGCACTTCTATGGACCAGCTTTCTTGTCATGGGTGGTGTGGCATCATGTCTTTCTTCAATCCTCCCAAGTTGGGACCAGCAAGTGATAACCCATGTGGAAAACCAATTTGTATACACAGGCTAGGGCCAATTTAGCCAGGGGTTCATTACCCTACCAACATATCTTTGGAGTGTAGGTGGAGAACAAAACCACCATGGACCCAATTTTTCTAGTCTTGGATAAAAATAAAATAAAAAGAGTCTTGTGTAATCAATTTTATTTATTTTATAATCTAAACCTTTTTTTTTCCCTTTTAGTTTCCAACATCATGAGCGATGAAACATCTGTACAGAGATTCCAGATGAAGAGGAGAGTGGGAGATAACGCCACCAGGGAGCTGCTTTGGAGTTGGGGACAGAGACTGGCCACCGTGCAGGACCTGGAGGATATATTGGAGAAACTGGAACTTTACAGAGCGCTGGAGATCCTCCGGCAGAGTGAGTCAGGCCTATGTGGAGCAAAAGACCCCCTCAGCTGCAGTCGTGTTGTTCAGTTTACATCTGTTCCGTGGCTACGTCTGTTTGGAGAATAGCTCATTGTTATCTTATTATAAGTTATAAAAATTATATTAATTTATTTCCTATATTTGTAGCACCAACATAGTTCACAGAGATCTACAGGCTACATAGAATAATCAACCACAGTCCCCGCCCCTGAGGAGCTCACAGTCTAATGTCATAGCAATACATGTACTATGGCCTGTTACAATTGTTCCAATGATTTTGAAGCAAAGTTATGGGACGTCCCCCAAATCAAATTTTCATACCGGTATTAATCAGTCCACAAAAAAATTAGACCACAAAAAAATTCAAAATCACTTTAATGCAAATATCATATTTTAAATTACAGAGGCTCTTTTGTACAGCATTGAACAGCAATGCTGAATATATCAGAGCCATTTTAATGTATAATAGTGGGGTGGGGGTGGGGGGGCATTAGAGTGTAAGCTCCTCATGTGAATGCCTTAGTGTTCTCTAATAATAGTGTGTGACTGTGGCGGAAGGGGGGGGGGGGGGTGGCGCATTAGAGTGTCAGAGCTGTATATATGTTTTATAATAATAGTGTTTGACTGTGAAGGGGGGGCGCATTAGAGTGTAAGCTCCTCTGGTATAGAGACTTATCTGAATGCCTTAGGGTTCTCTGTACAACAGTGCGGTATATGTCAGAGCAATATAAATGTATTATAATAATAATAATAGTGTATGACTGTGGGGGGACATTAGAACTTAAGCTCTTCAGTTGCAGAGACTGATGTAAACGGCTTAGTGTTCTCTGTACAACACTGCGGTATAGGTCAGAGCTACATAAATGTATAATAATAATAGTATGTCACTGTGGTGGTGGGGACATTAGAATGTAAGCTTCTATGGTGCGACTGATGTGACTGGCTCAGTGTTCTTTGTACAGCACTGTGGTTTATGTCAGAGCTATATAAATGTATAATAATCATAGTCTGCGGCTGCGTGGGGGGGCATTAGAGTGTAAGCTTCTTTGGTACAGAGACTGATGTGAATTCCTTAGTGTTATTCGTGCAGTGCTACAAAATATGTCAGAGCTACATACAGTATATGTATAATAATAATAGTGTGCGACTGTGGTGGGGACATTAGAGTGTAAGCTGCTATGGTGCAGAGACTGATGCAACAGGCTCGGTGTTCTCGGTACAGCACAGCGGTATATGTCAGAGCCAGGGCTTTTTTTCAGGGGGAACGCAGTTCCGGCACCCCCAGCACTAAATTTATGCTTTTTGCTGCTAACAAATTCTATACAAATTACTTAGCGCCACAGAATGATACTTGGTTCTGTATTCTCTAAAAGGGGTGGTACTGGGAGGTGGGTAGGGGGTGGAACCAAGGGACGGTGCTCGGGGGTGGGTAGGGGCGGAGACAAGGGGTGACTTAGAAGGGGGGAGTTCCTGCACCTATTCTCTGAGAAAAAAAGCCCTGGTCAGAGCTATATAAAAGAATAATAGTAATAGTATGTGACTGTGGGGGGGACATTAGAGTGTAAGCCCCTCTGGTGGTAGGGACTGATAAAATTGGTTCAATGTTCTCTGTCAAAAGGAAAAAGCATCAGCAGGAATGAATACATTCGTATTATTATCGCTGATGATCCAATAGATAGTTTAACCAATGATGACATTTATCTCTGATGATCCAATATCAATGATGACATTTAGCTCTGTTGGGTGCAGACCCCATGATCTCCTCCAAGAACTCTCCAGGATCAGAGAGAAGGTCGGATCACGGTTCCGGGACACAACAGAACTCAACGACCAGCACCGCCATGATGGATAAAGCTCCAGGTAAAGTGTATTGGGTGGAGGGTTTCAGTTTATTGATCCAGAGATGGATACAGATGGTTACAATCTGATTATATATTTCACAGACTATGTTCTGCCATCCCCGCCGCCTCCTCCGCCAGAGTTTCTGAGGTCCTTGGAGAGAGATTGCAGTCCGTTCTCCAGAACAGATGAGGTGCGTGCAATTTAGAGGGACGCTGATACAGCTTATAGGCAGGTCACATGCACCTGTTAATGGGCTCTGAATGATCTCCGAAGCGTCTCAAACTGATATCAAATGCAAGGGAAGTGCACCCGAAAGCACACTGATTGGTCCATTGACATAAACCCGAATTCATGTAGAAAGAGTCTAAGGGGTCAGTTTGTAAAACATTAACAAATGTCAAACATTTTCATCAACTCTGAACGTAATTTTTCTAAAAGAGTAATCCCTATGATCATCAGCTCCATCTAGTGGCCGAAATGTGGTATATGTTTTTGAAATACCGCAATGAGAAAATGCACCACAGTTTGGCCACTAGATGGAGCTAAACACAGACTGGCAGTCACCCATCAATGCATTTTGATATTTGCATATCTCCTCCCAAGAGCCAGCCGACTGCTTACATCAGGGCTGAAGGCTCCTTGGAGGAGTACTAAAGTAGGGTGCTGTGATGTTTTCAGGAAACCACGTACAGCACCCTGATGGCCCCTCCCACCAGCCATTATCTGCCTGCATTACATAGCCCCTTGAAGACTTTTTAAGTGGAATACCGGGGGGTTATGGATGCAGCAATATGCCATAAACCCCCGGTATTATTTCTCTAACCGCTAAAAGTGATCTGAGCAGCTATTTAGCTGCTGGATCACTTTTAGAAGTGGAAAGAAGGGTCAACCCCCCCCCCCCCTGCCGCCGCGTTCCGATGGTTCTTGGGCTTACCTGGATGATCGATAGCCCTGGGAACCGATCCGGCGGTTTGCGGCGGCAAACCACAGAGGTTAGCTGAGGAAAGTTTGCCTCCGCTAATCTCTATGGTCTAGGAGGACTGGAGCGATATCATGACGTCACTTCCGGCCCCTATGTAAATAATGCCATTTTTTTTTTGGCAAAGGATGAAATCAATGCTTTTTTTTTGGATCTCATGCTTTCCATTGTAGAGAAGAGATCCGGGGTCTATAAGAGGTCCTGTCATGCTGTATTGTTATCGCGAGGGACGCTTACATTTCTTGTGATAGCAATAAAAGTGATAAAAATAAAAATTTAAAGGGACAGTGTAAAAAATAGAAGATGTAATGAAATAATAATATTAAAAAAAAAAAAATTAAAGCACCCCCATCCCTCCGAGCTTGCGCACAGAAGTGAATGCATACATAAGTCACGCCCACATATATAAACGGTGTTCGCACCCCACATGTGAGGTATCACCGCAAACGTTAGAGCGAGAGCAATAATTCTAGCACTAGATCTCCTCTGTAACTCTAAACTGGTAACCTTTAATATTTTTTAAAGCGTCGCCTATGGAGATTTTTATGTACCGTAGTTTGTCGCCATTCCACGAACGTGCGCAGTTTTAAAGCATGACATGTTCGGCATCTATTTACTCGGCGTAACATTATCTTTGGGGTATATATTGTGTTTTTTATGTAACTGTGTTTACTATGCTTCAGTTTGTGAAGGAACAGGAAGCTGCTCAGCACAGAGCACTTCCCATTCATTCACTGCCCCATGCAGCTGAGGCTGCAGAGAAAGGCGTCTGTGTTTGAGCTTTTGGGGTGCACACCCTAAAGCAATAGACTGGGGGGAGGAGAACCAACAGCACACTGAGCTTCCCAGTGAATGGCTGTGCAGAAGGGGCATGTCTAGATAAGTCTGCTCATTGGAGGAGACAAGGCTGAGTTCCCAGCACAGCTAGAGAACTGACCACTGTGTGTTCTTCTGCTTAGTGTGGTCAGTTTTTAATAGGAAAGCAGAGGGACTAGCAGGATCACCGGGGATTTCACATAAAGGAAGCAATACAAAGAGAACAGGAGACTTTCTCATACAAGTACATAGTGCAGCAGCCACATATCAGGAATAGGAAATGCTGGGGTCACAAACGCTTTGAGTGGATAGAGAAGCACAGAGAACCAGTGATGACATCTCTGAGCCTAAAATAAGATATGTAACAAAAATCCAAAGGTTTTATATAAAAAATATAATTAGCATGTTAATGAGGGGGAGGGGAGGAATCAGGGAAGGAAAAAAAATTTCAATTTCAGCTTTAATTCTTCCATACTCTGTCCAAAAGTAAAAAGAACAATTTGGTTGGGGTTCCCCTTTAAACATCTAAAAGCATTTCCATATCGATCTATGATTGATATGAAACCCCTTTCACATAAAGCAGTTTACGCATTCTGTATGATATTATTGATATATTAGCGCCCCCTGTCTGTAGGCTCTGAGCATCCCGCAGCAGGAGATCAGCCTGACGCTGGGCGCCTTGTGTCAGCAGTGGACTCCTCGGCAGGTGGATGAAATCACCGACACATTCGGCATGGAAAGGAAGATTTACTCCGGACAGTTCGCTGACATCTACGTGGGGAAGAAGGCGGACAGAACCTTCGCTGTAAAGAGGATAAAGGAGGTAAATGACTGAAATCCACTTGCTTAGCCGGCTTCAGCCTATCCTATCCAGGTAGATAGAAAAGACAGAAATTAATGCAACTCTGGAATCACTAATACATCAGCAAGCAGTGTAAGAAACTGAACGTGACCAGGTATCAGCCCCTTGCAGTCTCTATACAGTAGAGCTCAGACTGGGAGAGGGAGAAGCAGCACAAGGAGCCAATCGGTTCATTTGCTGAGCAGAAGCATGCTGATTGGTGGAGAGAGCAGAGTGACGGAGACGTGAGCTGACAATGTCAGAAGCCGGTATTCGCCTTTTTTTCTCCTTACGCTGACAGTCCCGCACACGGAGAGCCATTGCTGCTAAGCAGTGCCCACCAGTGCCACCTACCAGTGCCCACCAGTGCCACCTATCAACGCCCACCAGTGCCATTTACCAGTGCCCACCAGTGCCACCTACCAGTGCCCACCAGTGCCACCTATCAATGCCCCGAAGTGCCATTTACCAGTGCCCAGGAGTGCCACCTATCAGTGCCCACCAGTGCTGCCAATCAGTGCCTTATTGTGCCACCTATCAATGCTGCCTATCAGTGTCATCTACCAGTGCCTATCAGTGGCATCTAATAGTGCCCATGAGTGCCACCTATCAATGCTACCTATCAGTGCCGCCTATCAGTGCAGTCTCATCAGTGCCTCTTGATCAGTGCCCACCAGTGCCGTCTCATCAGTGCCACCTATCAGTGCCCATCAGTACCGCCTTATCAGTGCCCACCAGTGCCGTCTCATCAGTGCCCATCAGTGCCATCTATCAGTGCCCATCAGTGCCGCCTTATCAGTGCCACCTATCTGTGCCCATCAGTGCAGCCTATCTGTGCCCATCAGTGCAGCCTATCTGTGCCCATCAGTGCAGCCTATCTGTGCCCATCAGTGCAGCCTATCTGTGCCCATCAGTGCAGCCTATCCATGCCCATCAGTGCCACCTATCGGTGCCCATCAGTGCAGCCTCATCAACGCACATCAATGAAGAAGAAAAATTACCTGTTTGCACAATTTTATAACAAACTATGAGAACAGTTTTAGTTTTTTTCAAAATTTTTGGTCTTTTTTTTATTTGTTTAGCAAAACATAAAAACCACAGTAGTGATTAAATACCACCAAAAGAAAGCTCTATTTGTGTGAAAAAGATGGAAAAATGGTCATATGGGTACAGCGTTGCATGACCGCGCAATTGTCATTCAAAGTGCGACAGCGCTGAAAGCTAAAAAGTGGCCTGGGCAGGAAGGGGGCGAAAGTGCCCGGTAAGCAAGTGGTTAATTATTAGTAACAATGTTTGAAAATATATATCATATGTATCATATAAAAATGTAATTAAATTATTCTAAGCTTTAATATTTTAATACAATTTCCAAAAGTTGTTGCTTTCATTTAGTCCTGCCATAGAGGTCCTTGTTCAGGCTCTTCCGGTTATGAAGGGACAATTATCTCCTGGCCGTGCTTTCTGTGTTGTCACCCTTTGACCTGCGCTCCCCCTAGTGGAGAGTACAAGCAGCTGCACACATTGCATCGGCGTGGTCCACCGCTGTCACTGTCAGGAAGCTGGCCCAGAGCAATAATGTGCAGCCAATACTGGAGAGAGTGCATGTAGAAGTGGAAGTAGTGGAAAGAGGCTACAGGAGATCAGCAGCACTGAGATGGAGAAAATGATGAAAAACATTATTCTATAAAAAAAAGCAAAAAAAAAAAAAGCACTCACAGCATGTGATGTCCGGGAATAATCGCAATTTTTTTTTTTTTTTTTAGGTGGATGGAGAGCAGACAGACAGATTACATTCCTTCTTCCAGACAGAAGCACATATCACTTTCCGGTGAGACTCATGAAGCTTCCTCTGACATCTGCAACCAGCCCCGTTCAATAATTTCTGCCAGCACTACGCTCTTCAAGAAGCACATGTGCTGGAAGGCATAAGGAAGCAGCCATTGCTGACTCCCTTCTTAACCACTTCCCGCCTGCAATGTACTGCGGATGCATGGAAGATGTAGCGCAAAGCGGCGCCCCCGTACATTGCTGCCTACTTGCTGGGTTCAGAGCCTGCAGATGCACGCCCCCCTGGCCAGCACCCGCTGTGATTGTACACAGCAGGGGAGCCTGTCAGCAAGTCCTGCCCAATGATTCACAGCTGGGACCTGCTAATTGGCTGTGACCAATCACAGCCCAGAGCTCTGTGTTGAGTCAACACAGGGCTCTGTACAGAGAGAATGATCTCTCTGTTTCTCATCCCTGCAAAGCAGGGATAAGAAACAGAGATTGATTAATAAAAGCACCACACATTACACAGGCACACTTTAATACATAAAATCAACGCAATTACATTAAAGAAGACTCATACAGTACAGTGCTTTAAGGTACAGCACGATGGTGTGGTTCCCAACATGTTTCGCCCAATAATGGGGCTTCCTCAGGGTATGCTGTTCAATGAATATCAGAGGCTTCTAACAAGAGACAACAGTTAGCTAAAATATCCTTTTTATTCAATATTTATCGTGTGTGTGTGTGTGTGTGTGCATACATATCTCAAGAATTCTCCCACTTACCCCAGAATATATTAGAATAGGTAATGGTTCAGGGGGTCAAGTAGACACCATAAGACAAAACATCGGCCCGCAGGCAACCATAGGAGGCATGGAAGGACCAGCTACAAAAATAATGTGTACTATCACTTTATTAATGTCACTGGTGATGTCAGTGTCAGTCAGCCAGTACCCCCCCCCCCCCCCCCAGCGACAGTTAGTGTCAGATTGACCGCCACACTATCACAGTCCCATTATAAGACGCTGATCACCACCATTAGTAGTTTAAAAAAAATGTAATTACAGTATATATCCCATAGTTTGTATACACCATAACTGTCATGCAAAACAATCAATATACCCTTTTTGGGATTTTTTCTTATCAAAGTCATGTAGCAGAATACATTTTTGCCAAAATTTCTGAATCAATTTGATTTTTTTTTTTCAATTGGATATGTTTTATAGCAGAAAGTAACAAATATTGTTTTTTTTTTTTTAAATCTTTCAGTCTTTTTTGGTTTATATCGCAAAAAAAAAAAAAAAACACAATGGTGATCAAAAGCCACCAAAAGAAAACTCTATTTGTGTGAAAAAAATGATATAAAGTTTTTTTGGGTACAGCGTTGCATGACCGCGCAATTGCCAATTAAGGTAGCGCAGTGCCACGTAGAAAAAAAATGGCCCGGTCATGAAAGGGGTAAAATCTTCCGGAGGTCAAGTGGTTAAAATGCCAGTTTCCTGGCTGTGCCTGGCCTCAGGTCCCTGATCTTGAACAGGCATGCAGATATAAAAAAAAAAGCATGATCTCAGGACCTGTTCAGTTACATACTTAGATAATAGACATGTACACTGCCAAAAAATTTGTTTATTTTCATTTAATTCATTTTTTTTTTTTTTTAGTTTTTCGGGTCATTCGTTATGATCGAAATGTTGTTATTTTGAAAAAATTTGTAAATTTGGAAATTCGAAATCCGAAAGTTTGGAAATTCGGAAATCCGATAATTCCAAAATCCAAAAATAAGAAAGAAGATCTGAAAATTCGAAAGAACTAAATCCGAATATAAGAACGAAAATTCGAAAATCTGAAATAATCTGAAACTAGCTAAAAATAACTATTAAATTATAGGTATTGGAATTTCCTTTCAAATTTGTCTGTTAGTGAACGTAACGAATACAAATTTATCTGAAGTTACAAATTATCCGAAATAACGAATGCCGCATCTAAATGGATGGAACGTAACAAATTAATAATAATAATATGTTTTTATTATTATTATTTATTATTATTAATTCGTTACATTCCATTTGTTTAGCTGCGACATTCGTTATTTCGGAAAATTCGTAACTATGGATAAGTTCGTATTTGTCACCTTCACTAAGCCAAATTTGAAAGGAATTTCGAATACCTATAATTTAATATAATATAATATAATAATAATATAATTATTATATATATAATATAATTTAATAGTTAGTAATAGTTATTATTAGTTAGTTATTATTTAAGATTTTAGAATTTTTGGGTTTTCTAATTTTCGGATTTTCGCTCTTATTTTCGGATTGTCGAATTTCCAAATTTTAGATTTTCGGATTTTCAAATTTTTGGAAAAGTTCGTCAAACGGGTTTTTGTTAATTCGAATATTTCCGAATGACCGAATTTGTCAAATTTTGGCGAAAAACGAATTCGGAATGAAACGAATTGCACATGTCTACTTGGAAATGACTGAAGCCATTGGATCAACATGACAGTTTTGAAAGGAACAGTCAGCAATGGTAACCACCAAAATTCCTCCGTTTAAATTGATTTCAGTGTAGAAGGGAGAGAACCTTTGTTTTTTTCCTGTCCTGGTCTGCCTGTCCCTAATCCCCTGTTCTCTAATGCATGGGGTGTCAAAAGAACAGGAAGTGAAGGGAAATCCCCTCTAGGGGACACAGACCACAGTGACCACAGCTCTGTCCAGGGCCGTGTCTCGGGATCACAGCATCAACCTTATTGGAGTTATGTGGTAACTCAAAAAAGACACGTATTGCTTGGATCAGGGCTGTGAGTGGGCGGTCGGTCCTTGCGTATTTAGAGGTGGGGGGTCTGGGTGGGACCAACTCGTACAGTGGGTGTGATTTGGGCTTGTCCACCCAGAAAGTGGGCAGTCAAAATGCAGGGTGTGGGCGGGGTATGCTTTGGGCCCTTTACATTATCTCTTGCCTTTTACGTTGCAGCTGTACCCACCCTAATCTGCTGCCGCTGCTGGGATTCTGCCTGGAGAGCGGACATCGCTGCCTCATCAACCAGTTCATGAAGAACGGCTCCTTGGATGAGGCTTTACACAGAGTAAGTTCATTAACTGCCAATTGCAGTATCTTTCATCTTCTTGTTTTCTGAAACAGCCAGCAAAACATAAGCAGATAAGAAGCGTGCAATGCATAGTTGTTATTATTGTGTTGCTGGTTATTGCTTGCACTGACACTTGTTGGGGGTTATTTATTGCCTTGACACTCGCTGGGGGTTATTGCTTGCCCTGACACTTGTTGGGGGTCATTGCTTGACCTGACACTTGTCGGGGGTCATTGCTTGCCCTGACACTTGTTGGGGGTCATTGCTTTCCCTGACACTTGTTGGGGGTCATTGCTTTCCCTTACACTTGTTGGGGGTTATTGCTTGCCCTGGCACTTACTGGGGCTTATTGCTTGCCCTGACACTTACTGGGGCTCATTGCTTGCCCTGACACGTGCTGGGGGTTATCGCATGCCCTGACACTTGTTGGGGCTTATTGCTTGCACTGACACTTGTTGGGGGTTATTGCATGCCCTGATACATTTTGGGGGTTATTGCTTGCCCTGACACTTGTTGGGGGGTTATTTCTTGCCCTGACACTTGTTAGGGGTTATTGCATGCCCTGATACTTGTTGGGAGTTATTGCTTGCCCTGACACTTGTTGGGGGTTATTGCTTGCCCTGACACTTGCTGGGGGTTATTGCTTGCCCTGACACTTTCTGGGGGTTATTGCTTGCCCTGACACTTGTTGGGGGTTATTGATTGCCCTAACACTTGCTGTGGGTTATTGCTTGCCCTGACACTTGTTGGAGGTCATTGCTTGACCTAACACATGTTGGGGGTCATTGCTTGCCCTGACACTTGCTGGGGGTTATTGCTTGCCCTGACACTTGCTGGGGGTTATTGCTTGCCCTGACACTTGCTGGGGGTTATTGCTTGCCCTGACACTTGTTGGAGGTCATTGCTTGCCCACAACACTTGTTGGGGGTCATTGCTTGCCCTGACACTTGTTGGGGGTCATTGCTTGCCCTGACACTTGTTGGGGGTCATTGCTTGCCCTGACACTTACTGGGGCTTATTGCTTGCCCTGACAATTCCTTACCCTTAGTAAGTGCATGCCCTGACACTTACTAAGGGTTATTGCATGCCCTGACACTTGGTCATTGCTTGCACTGACACTTGTTGGGGCCTATTGCTTGCCCTGACAATTGCTGGGGGTTATTGCACGCCTTGACACTTACTGAGGGTTATTGTATGCCCTGACACTTGTTGGAGGTCATTGCTTGCCCTGACACTTGTTGGGGGTTATTGCTTGCCCTGACACTTGGAGGTCATTGCTTGCTCTGACACTTGTTGGGGGTTATTGCTTGGCCTGACACTTTTTGGGCGTTATTTCTTACCCTGACACTGGGGAATATTGCTTGCCCTGACACTTGCTGGGGGTTGTTGCTTGTCATGACACTTGCTGGCGGTTATTGCTTGCCTTAACACTTGTTGGGGCCTATTGCTTGCCCTGACAATTTCTGTGAGTTATTGCACGCCCTGACACTGAGGATTATTGCATGCCCTGACACTTGTTGAAGGTCATTGCTTGCCCTGACATTTGTTAGGGGTTATTGCTTGCCCTGACACTTGCTGGGGGTTATTGCTTGCCCTGACACTCGGGAATATTGCTTGCCATGACACTTGTTGGGGCTTATTGCTTGCCCTGACACTTGTTGGGGGTTATTGCTTGCCCTCACACTGGGGAATATTGCTTGCCCTGACACTTGTTGGGGCTTATTGCTTGCCCTGACACTTGTTGGGGGTTATTTCTTGTTCTGACACTGGGGACTATTGCTTGCCCTGACACTTGCTGGGGGTTATTGCATGCCCTGACACTTACTGAGGGTTATTGCATGCACTGACACTTGTTGGAGGTCATTGCTTGCCCTGAGACTTGGGGGTTATTGCTCGCCTTAACATTTGCTGGGGGTTATTGCATTCCCTGACACTTACCAGGGCTTATTGCTTGCCCTGACACTTGTTGGGGGTTATTGTTTGCCTTGACACTTGTTGGGGGTTATTGTTTGCCCTGACACTTTTTTGGGGGTTATTGCATGTCCTAACACTTGTTGGTTATTACTTGCTTTGTTGGGGGGGGGGGGGCTGATGAAGGCATTGCCAGGGGCAGTGCTGTGATCTCTGTGAGAGGTCCTAAATACCTACAAGAGGTATGATCACATTACTAAGCATGCTGCACTGAACATTAGAGAACAAATTGTTTCATGTGCAGGGCCGTCTTTAACGCAGGGCAAAAGAGGGCAGCTGCCCCGGGCACAGTCATTGTTGTGTGACCCAAAGGAGCTGCCCCTTGTGCCTACACTATAAAAATAATTGTGCCTGCGCTGAAAAATAAACTAAAATAACGTGTAAAATCGGTAAATTAATCCACCATACATAAGTTGTAAAACCATATATGTGTAATATAATAATTGTATATAAAAGTGCAATATAAAGCCTCAAAGTGCATATAACATTGTGCAAAAAGCAATATAACCCATTAAAAGTGCACCATACATAAGTGAAAAACAACAACAAGTGCACAGGTATCCTGTGTATTGCAAGTGTCCAGCTCAATCCACGGGTTAAAACCTAAAAAAATGTGTACAAACAGTGTCCATAAAATAGAAGTTCCTCAGAAATCTTCTGAAAAGTGCTCAAATCACAGCAAACAATACGTGCTCTCCCGTGACACCCCACATGTGCTTGCGCTCACCTCTGCTTGTGTGACCCAGTAACTAAACTGTGTCAAACACGCAATGGGGCCACTCCTGGGCTCCCTCAGGATGGAATGATATGAATACAATCCTCACAGGTGCAGTCAGAATCCACATGTATAGGAGAGAAGTAAGAACTCCATAGTATAATAACGCAGGGATATTTTATTTATTTAAAAGAAAATCCTCCAGGAGGGTACTCACATTGAGTGGGTGCTCCAGTGCACCAAACTTTAACAAGCGTAAAAAACTGCAATTCAAATGGCGTGCGGTGTGGTGTGTAATGTCTCCTCCACTGCTGACAGCTCCGTCCTAGGACGGAGGGGGTAGGACGGAGCTGTCAGCAGTGGAGGAGACATTACACACCACACCGCACGCCATTTGAATTGCAGTTTTTTACGCTTGTTAAAGTTTGGTGCACTGGAGCACCCACTCAATGTGAGTACCCTCCTGGAGGATTTTCTTTTAAATAAATAAAATATCCCTGCGTTATTATACTATGGAGTTCTTACTTCTCTCCTATACATGTGGATTCTGACTGCACCTGTGAGGATTGTATTCATATCATTCCATCCTGAGGGAGCCCAGGAGTGGCCCCATTGCGTGTTTGACACAGTTTAGTTACTGGGTCACACAAGCAGAGGTGAGCGCAAGCACATGTGGGGTGTCACGGGAGAGCACGTATTGTTTGCTGTGATTTGAGCACTTTTCAGAAGATTTCTGAGGAACTTCTATTTTATGGACACTGTTTGTACACATTTTTTTAGGTTTTAACCCGTGGATTGAGCTGGACACTTGCAATACACAGGATACCTGTGCACTTGTTGTTTTTCACTTATGTATGGTGCACTTTTAATGGGTTATATTGCTTTTTGCACAATGTTATATGCACTTTGAGGCTTTATATTGCACTTTTATATACAATTATTATATTACACATATATGGTTTTACAACTTATGTATGGTGGATTAATTTACCGATTTTACACGTTATTTTAGTTTATTTTTCAGCGCAGGCACAATTATTTTTATGCTTTATATTACACGATATGAAACGTGGTTGAGTGTTTGCTGCTAATTAATTAATGATTGTCACCCCTTAGAGGCATTGATCCATTTGTGGCTCGCAGGAAATTTATATTTTTTCCTTGTGCCTACACTGCCAGAAAATAGTTAATAAGTGAATTTGGGAGGGCCAAAGAAAATGTTTGCCCAGGGTCCAATCGATATTAAAGACGGCCCTGATCGGATGCACATTAGGCTTATCTCTGACTTCCTCTATTTGATACATAATATAATTTATAGGAAGGAGAGCACATCCTGAGCTGGGAGAAGAGGCTGATGATCGCTGCGGGTCTCCTGCAGGCTGTGCATCACTTGCATGCGTCTGATCTGTTCCACGGGAATATTAAGAGGTGAGTGTGAGATATCAATCCTCCCTGAGACTTCCTCCAGATAATTATCACTTCCTTGTAATGGCGACCACATCTGAGCTCATGAGACGTCTGTCCACTTCCTCCTGTGACCACACAAGTGCCCGCTTCCACCATGGGTGACGTACGGCCCCCTCACTGCCTTGGAATAGTGGTTGTTGTGTGCGTAGTTTGTCACCTTCTCTGCGGTTTCCAGTGAAACATGAAAAAAGGTTTGTTAAGACTGGCGATGATGCGATTACCAGCAACCCCTAATTTCCTAATTCCCTCCTGCAAGAGATATAATTCCCACATGATTACACTTACTTTACATTAGCTGTTGCTGCAAGTCAGACAGAGCCCCACCTCATTTCCTGGCTGGAGGACACCCAGCATCATCCAGCTCTTTCCTCCCCAGCCCGACTGTCCCTGGCCCGCTCCTCTCATTTATTGGAATTCAAGCGGAGTTCCACCCATTTCTGTGTTTATTAAAAGTTAGAAGCTACAAAAAGTGTAGCTGCTGACTTTTAATAAACAGACACTCACCTGTCCAGCGATGCGGCCACCCGAAGATTCGCTTTTCTCGTTCTCCTCTCTGGGGTGCAGACATTGCAAGTGTGGGCACCCGGCTGTGACAGCTTGCGGCTTTGCACTGCGCATGCGCGAGATGTGCTGCGTGTTTTGAATGGCTGGGCAATCTTCTGGGACCTGTGATGGCGGGGATCGGCGGACATCAGAAAAGAATGGGCATCGGCTCCTGTGCATTCTCCTCCTCGCTTCTGCCATGCGTCTCCTCCCCTCCTCCTAAGCGTTCTATAGGATCGCCTATCCTTTCAGCCAATCGGGGACGCTTCCCAATTGGCCGGGAGGAGGATCAGTGTTGCAACAGAGAATATTCATTTGCTGTTGCAACACAAATGCTCTGCGCCCCGAGCCCACCCTATTTTGAAGTCTATTAGGTGCTTCAAAAAACACACCCCCGCCCACCCCCGCCATAGGAATTCATGCGCCCGACGTCCTGAAAGGGGCCGGGCGCATGGATAGGAAGGGCGACGGGGGTGGATAGGGGAGGCGGTGCCCCGTGCGCCCACAATGGATGGGCCATCCCTAGACGTGTCCCAGAAGATTTCAGGGAGGGGGAGAGGAGAACTTCTGTTCGGCGCCATAAGCGGAAGTGGGAGCTGGGTACCTGTCAAAACTAGGTACCCGCTCCCCCCCCCCCCCCCAAAAAAAATCGACATGCCAAATGTGGCATGTCAGGGGGTCAGGATCCCTTAAAGCGGAAGTTCCATTTTTGGGTGGAACTCCGCTTTCAGTTGTTTGGCTCAGCATCACATGTGGTTGCTCCCTGTATGC
The DNA here is from genome assembly GCA_037952835.1 of Lithobates septentrionalis. NCBI lineage: Eukaryota > Metazoa > Chordata > Amphibia > Anura > Ranidae > Lithobates > Lithobates septentrionalis. The sequence continues at coordinate 40,321 of JBBDGP010005702.1, read as the reverse complement.
AAATACAGCCTTCCTAGGAACACCCACTTCTCCGGACTGACATCCACCCAATCAAGGCATTTTTAAATTTACATAACTCCTCCTAAGAACCAGCCCACTGCTTGCAACAGAACTGTATATTGAGAGGAGTACTGGGGTCGGGTCGCTGTTTTTTTTTCAGGAAGCAGCACCCTGCTGGCCCCTCCCACCGGCCATGATCTGAAAATGTTTACAATAAGTGTTACTAAACCCAGGACTCTGCATTCACTATATCTGATCTCCTACAGTACAGAGAACATGAAAATGCAATTCTTTTAGTAAATATAAACTGCTAAATACCTTTTTCTCATCAGCAGTATATAACAGTCTTGTGAATTCTATTGGTATCCGGCCGAGCACTGGTTAAAGTTTGTAGGAGGCATTTTCATTCTCCTTTGACTGTCCTATGAGGCTGCAGGACCACTGACCCTCTGTCTGGACAGTGCTGATTGGCCCTGTGCTGATCACATGCACTCTCCCAAAAGAAGAAGAAAAAAACTCTCTAGCAATACACACCAAACTGAGCATGTGCGGAGTGCCCCCAAGGACTCTGTACTACTATTAGGAGATGGATTGGGGACTGTGGAAAAAGGGAAGGATCAGAAAAGTCCGGATCAGCCTTTAAAAGTGTGTAAAAACGGCCTTTTTACACACTGCAGAGGATTAACCCCTTAGGTTCAACAGTGAGTATAACAAGCATGCCTTACCCCAGGTTCACACCTATCCGTTTTTTATTGCAGGTTGCAGAAACGCACTACAGTCCATTTAACATTGTTTCCTATAATACACGTTCACATCTATGCATTTTGAGGCCGGTGCGTTTTTGGAAAGGGTCAGGGATTTTTTCCCGTGTTTTGCGTGTAATAGACTTCAATGGAATCGCAAGTGTTGTGTTTGTCATATGATTTTTGATGTGTATTGCATTTTTTTATTCTTCTGTTTAACCACTTCCGGCCCAGCCTATAACAGAATAACGGCTGGGAGGTGGTTCAGTTATCCCGACTGGGCATCATATGATGTCCAGCAGGATAACAAGCCAGCGCGCGCCTGTGGGTTGCGCAGCACGGCGATCGGTGGTGTGGTGTGTCATTCTGACACACCGCATTTCCAATCTTGGTAAAGAGCCTATGACATAGGCTCTTTACCATGTGATCAGCTGTGTCGTTTATTGGCTTTTCCTCCACTCACACTGACAGACGTGAGTAGAGGAGAGCTGATCGGCTTCTCTCCTGACGGGGGGGTCTGTGCTGATTGATTATCATTGCAGCCCCCACCCAAGGATGCCCACCCAGGACCACTAGGGATGCCCACCCAGGATCACCAGGGATGCCCACCCAGGACCACCAGGGATGCCCACCCAGGACCACCAGACAGCTGACAGCTGAATGTAAAAAAAAAATTGCTGGCAAAAAAAAAACCAAAGCGCAAAAAAAATGGCATGGGGTCCCCCCCCAGGTCCATACCAGGCCCTTAGGTCTAGTATGGATTTGGAGGGGACCCTACACGCCAAAATAAAAAAATATGTAAAAATGGCGTGACGTCACAAGGGTCAGGCTCTCCGGGTGACATCACCGGATGACCACACCCCATGGCTATATAGAAAAAGCCAGACAGCGGGCGATAACACAACAAAGGAAAACAGCCTTAGAAGAAGATCGTCTTTTTGTTTTTAGCAGGTAACCGGCGGCGAGGAAGAAGACAGCACAAGAGGAAGACAGCACCGGGAGAAGAAAGCACAAGGAGAAGACAGCACCGGGAGAGAACAGCACTGGGAGAAGACAGCACCGGGAGAAGACAGCACCGGGAGAAGAAAGCACCGGGAGAAGACAGGACAAGAGGAAGACAGCACCGGGAGAAGACAGCACAAGAGGAAGACAGCACCGGGAGAAGACAGCACCGGGAGAAGACAGCACCGGGAGAAGACAGCACCGGGAGAAGACAGCACCGGGAGAAGACAGGACAAGAGGAAGACAGCACCGGGAGAAGACAGCACAAGAGGAAGACAGCACCGGGAGAAGACAGCACCGGGAGAAGACAGCACCGGGAGAAGACAGCACCGGGAGAAGACAGCACCGGGAGAAGACAGCACCGGGAGAAGACAGCACCGGGAGAAGACAGGACAAGAGGAAGACAGGACAAGAGGAAGACAGGACAAGAGGAAGACAGCACCGGGAGAAGACAGCACCCCGAGAAGGAAGCACCGGGAGAAGACAGCACCGGGAGAGAACAGCACCGGGAGAAGAGAGGACAAGAGGAAGACCGCACCAGGAGAAGACAGCACAAGAGGAAGACAGCACCGGGAGAAGACAGCACAAGAGGAAGACAGCACTGGGAGAAGACAGCACTGGGAGAAGACAGCACTGGGAGAAGACAGCACTGGGAGAAGACAGCACCGGGAGAGAACAGCACCGGGAGAAGACAGCACCGGGAGAAGAGAGGACAAGAGGAAGACAGCACCGGGAGAAGACAGCACAAGAGGAAGACAGCACCGGTAGAAGACAGCACCGGGAGAAGGCAGCACAAGAGGAAGACAGCACCGGGAGAAGACAGCACAAGAGGAAGACAGGACAAGAGGAAGACAGCACCGGGAGAAGACAGCACAAGAGGAAGACAGCACCGGGAGAAGACAGCACCGGGAGAGAACAGCACCGGGAGAAGAGAGGACAAGAGGAAGACAGCACCGGGAGAAGACAGCACAAGAGGAAGACAGCACCGGGAGAAGACAGCACAAGAGGAAGACAACACCCCGAGAAGACAGCATCGGGAGAAGACAGCACTGGGAGAAGACAGCACCGGGAGAGAACAGCACCGGGAGAAGACAGCACCGGGAGAAGACAGCACCGGGAGAAGAGAGGACAAGAGGAAGACAGCACCGGGAGAAGACAGCACAAGAGGAAGACAGCACCGGTAGAAGACAGCACCGGGAGAAGGCAGCACAAGAGGAAGACAGCACCGGGAGAAGACAGCACAAGAGGAAGACAGCACCGGGAGAAGACAGCACAAGAGGAAAACAGCACCGGGAGAAGACAGCACAAGAGGAAGACAGCACCGGGAGAAGACAGCACTGGGAGAGGACAGCACAAGGAGAAGACTACACTGGAAGGAAGAGAAAAAACTGGAGGAAGAAGGCATCGGTACCGGAGAAAGAAGACATATCGGAGCTACGACGGGGGGCATTTTTCTTTTTTTACTACAGGACTTGTCAAAAACTGGCTTTTGTTTTTTTTTTAACATTTCACTGCTTTTTGGAGTGAATGGGTAGGGGTAGAATATACCCCATACTCATTCACATAGGGAGGCCAGGATCCTTAAGAAAGGGGGCTTCCAGATTCCGATAAGCCCCCCCGCAGACCGCCACAACCACCAGCCAGGGTTGTGGGGAAGAGGCCCTTGTCCCCATCAACATGGGGGCAAGGTGATGAGGGCATCCAACCTGGTATGATTCAGGAGGGGGGGGGGCACTCGCTTGTCACTTTACTTTTCTGACCTGCCGGGCTGCATGCTTTGATAAAAGTCTGGCATGAATTTTGGGGGGGACCCCCACACCATTTTTTTTTTTTACTCTTTTTTACATAACAACACATCGTTTTTTTAGCGTTTCTTTTTTTTTTTTGCCAGTAAATTTATTTTTTACATTCAGCTGTCAGCGGGGAAAAATGCTCACAGCGGATGACTCATCAGTTGTTAAGGACACAGCAGCCTGCTTCCCGGCCCCCTCCTTAGCATCCAGCAATGTACAGCATGTTTACAGTGTGTTTTCAAGAGAAAAAAAATATGTAAAACGCAAAATGCATTAAAACTGTATGCAAAAACGCATAAAAAACGAGGGTTTAAAAAACGCAAAATATGCCTGATAAAAGCATCACGCGCAGTCGCATATATGTGAACCTAGACTTACTGCATATACAGACTGATTTTACTGTTGTGGGTTTAGTAACACTTTAACATCACAATAGGGAGCAAATATAAGAAATTCATTGATGGGGTTTAAATACACTTTAAAGCAGTATTAAACCCAAAAGCAAACATTTATTATATTGTAGCTTAACAATTCTTATATGTAATGGCTGCCTTCGTTTTTTCTTTTTTTTTTTTTAGGCTTTCTTTCTTCTATTTTCACCTGGTGAACCAGCCAGCAAGTCTGTTGTTTTCCAACACAACAAGCTGTCCTACAGAGATATTTGAATAAAACCTTTATCCCACAAGAAAAAAAAAACAGATTGCTTTAACCGATTATAAAGTGTGAGCTGGAGTTTGGCTACAATTTGTTAGTGTATCTAAATCTGCTAGTACATCTAACACTCCGCTTCCCCCAGACCGAGAATGCTGCTGTCAGCTGTGCCCACTGTGCTCCTTCATCCAGAGTGGATGTGCTCTAATACAGGAGGTGTGTTACTGGCCAGATCACCAGGTGAAAACAGAGGGAAAAAAGCCATAAAAAGAAAACAAATTCAGCCACCACATCTAATGATTGGTAAGCTGCAATATAATACATTTTTGGGTTTAATACCGCTTGAAGTCAGGACATGTGTAGAGTGGCAGTACAGATCTGACTCCTCCTTATTTTCTTTGTCCTCGTAGTTCCAATGTGCTACTGGATGAAGATTTCTCTCCGAGACTGGGCCACTCTGGACCTCGATTTTGCCCAGACACATCTGCCAGTTACACTCAGGTGAAAACCCAGGACCTGCAGAAGTACCAACCTTACCTGCCGGACAGCTACCTGAGGAGAGGGCAATTGACTGCACAGACGGACATCTTTTCTGCTGGCGTGGTATGGAAATACAGAGTCTAAAGAAGAATGTTCCTGATTGGTGATTGTCCCTAATCAATGATTTTCCCTGATCAATGATTGTCCCTGATCAATTATTGTACCGATCAATTAATGTTCCTGATCAATAAATGTCCCTAATCAATAATTGTCCCTGATCAGTGAATGTTCCTGATCAATGATTTTCCCTGATCAATGATTGTCCCCGATCAATGAATTTTCTTGATCAATGAATGTCCCTGAACAATGATTGCCCCGATCAGTGAATGTCCCTGAGCAATGATTGTCCCTGGTCAATGAATGTTTACGATCAATGAATGTTCCTGCTTAATGATTGTTCCCAATCAATGAATGTGCCCGACCAATGATTGTCCCTGATTGATAAATGTCTCTGATCAATGATTGTACCTGATCAATGATTGAACCTGATCAATGATTGTCCCTGATCAATGAATGTTCCCGATCAATGAATGTTCCCGATCAATGAATGTTCCCGATCAATGATTGTACCTGATCAATGATTGTCCCTGATCAATGAATGTTCCAGATCAATGAATGTTCTCGATCAATGAATGTCCCTGATCAATGATTGTCCCCGATCAGTGAATGTTCCTGATCAATGATTTTGCTTGATCAATGATTTTCCCTGATCAATGAATGTTCCTGATCAATGAATGTTCCTGATCAGTGAATGTTCCTGATCAATGAATGTCCCCGAGTAATGACTGTCCCCGATAAATGATTGTCCCCGATCAAGGAATGTCCCTGATCAATGAATGTCCCAGATCAATGATTGCCCCTGATCAATGAATATCCCCGATCAGTGAATGTTCCTGATCAATGATTTTCCCTGATCAATGATTGTCCCAGATTAATGAATGTCCCTGAGCAATGATTGTCCCTGATTGATGAATGTCTCCAATCAATGATTGCCCCTGATCAATGAATATCCCTGATCAGTGAATGTTCCTGATCAATGATTGTCCCTGATTAATGAATGTCCCCGATCAATGAATGTCCCTGATCAATGATTGTCCCTGATTAATAAATGTTTCTGATCAATGATTGTCCCTGATCAATAAATGTTTCCATCAATATACACTTATTGGGGGAGGGTTACCAAAAATATGTAGTGGAATACAATTTGGCCTAAATTTATGAAGAATTTTTTTTTTATTGGATATACATACCTTCCAACTTTCTAAGATGGGAATGAGGGACACCTATTAGCAAAAGTATTTAGGCAAAGGACACACCCCCCTGCCACGCCCTCCTTAAAGGAGAATTGTACAAAAAAAAATGATTGGTTAAACCCAGAAGGTTTTTTTACCACAACTATTCCTTTATATTGGTTTTTGGAATGTACAAATGCAGCAATTTAGAAATCAGATTAAAGGTTTAGCGCTGGGAACCGCTTTTTGATAGATAAAAAGTACATTTTATAAACAACTATATAGATCAGACCAAATAGAGGGACAAATGAGGAAGAAAGAGGGACAGAGGGGACATTGTTCTGAAGGAGGGACAGTCCCTCAAAATCAGGGACAGTTGGGAGCTATGGATATGTTTTATAGTAGAAAGTAAAACATGATGTTTTGTTTTATCAAAATTTTTGGTCACTTTTCGCTTAAATAATAATAAAAAAAAAAACACCAGTGGTGATCAAATACCAGCAAAAGAAAACAATTTGTGTGAAAAAAATGATTTCAATTTATTTTGTGTACAGCGTTGCATGATCGCGGAATTACCAGTTAAAGTAGCGCAGTGCCGAATAGCAAACAAATGTCCCCTGGTCATGAAGGGGGGTAAAATCCTCCAGAGCTGACGTGGTTAAGGATTGGCATGTTTGGGATCTATCTACTCGGCACAACTTCATCCTTTGAATCTTATGAAAAAATTGAGTAATATATTGTGTGCCTTTAAAAACTGCATTTTTTACTAAAATTTTACGCTTGATAAACGGTTGCACTAATATCATGTGGCATAAAAAAACTCCTAACATTTTATTCTTCAGGGTCTCTGCTTTCAGAAAATATATCGTGTTTGGGGGCTTTAAGTAATCTTTAGGCCTAAAACTTTATTTAAACGTGCAGAAAAAAAAAAGGATGCAAAAACAGCATTGGCAACATTTCTGATATGTCCCTCTAACACCTCCAGGTTCTGGCGGAAATCCTGACTGGACTAATGCCGAGCGACAAGAGCCGAGATCCCGCCTACTTGGTAAGATCGTTCATCACTGAATCCAGCAATGAGCGATTGTTTTTCTTCCGCAGTCACCGCCCCTAACGCTCGTTTCCTTTTCTTACTAGAAAGATCTGGTTGTGAAAGAGATGGAGCAGGCGAAGTCGTGTGCGCAGTCCGGCGGCGATAAGGCAGAGGCTGCGGAGCGCCTGTGTGCAAAGGCAATGCTTGAGAAACATGCTGACCCCAAGCCTGGGAGAGCGCCAGAAGAGGCGGGGCTTCACCTGGCGCTCGCCGTCTGCTTGTGTGTCACCAAGAAGAAGGTTGTGTTATCAGAGGTATGGATGGAAGACTGTCAGAGGGGTCATTGTCAGGGGGGAGTATTGGCCACCGAAGACTGTGTCCATTGGTGGTCAGTGTAGTGTCCTCTTACATTGGTGGTCAGTGTAGTGTCCCCTTACATTGGTGGTCAGTGTAGTGTCCCCTTACATTAGTGGTCAGTGTAGTGTCCCCTTACATTAGTGGTCAGTGTAGTGTCCCCTTACATTGGTGGTCAGTGTAGTGTCCCCTTACATTGGTGGTCAGTGTAGTGTCCCCTTACAATGGTGGTCAGTGAAGTGTCCCCTTACATTGGTGGTCAGTGTAGTGTCCTCTTACATTGGTGGTCAGTGAAGTGTCCTCTTACATTGGTAGTCGGTGTAGTGTCCCCTTACATTGTTGGTCAATGTAGTGTCCCCTTACATTGGTGGTCAGTGTAGTGTCCCCTTACATTGGTGGTCAGTGAAGTGTCCTCTTACATTGGTGGTCAGTGAAGTGTCCTCTTACATTGGTGGTCAGTGAAGTGTCCTCTTACATTGGTGGTCAGTGTAGTGTCCCCTTACATTGGTGGTCAGTGTAGTGTCCCCTTATATTGGTGGTCAGTGTAGTGTCCTCTTACATTGGTGGTCAGTGTAGTGTCCCCTTACATTGGTGGTCAGTGTAGTGTCCCCTTACATTAGTGGTCAGTGTAATGTCCCCTTACATTGGAGGTCAATGTAGTGTCCTCTTACATTGGTGGTCAGTGTAATATCCCCTTACATTGGTGGTCAGTGTAGTGTCCCCTTACATTGGTGGTCAGTGTAGTGTCCCCTTACAATGGTGGTCAGTGAAGTGTCCCCTTACATTGGTGGTCAGTGTAGTGTCCTCTTACATTGGTGGTCAGTGAAGTGTCCTCTTACATTGGTAGTCGGTGTAGTGTCCCCTTACATTGTTGGTCAATGTAGTGTCCCCTTACATTGGTGGTCAGTGTAGTGTCCCCTTACATTGGTGGTCAGTGAAGTGTCCTCTTACATTGGTGGTCAGTGAAGTGTCCTCTTACATTGGTGGTCAGTGAAGTGTCCTCTTACATTGGTGGTCAGTGAAGTGTCCTCTTACATTGGTGGTCAGTGAAGTGTCCCCTTACATTGGTGGTTAGTGAAGTGTCCCCTTACATTGGTGGTTAGTGAAGTGTCCCCTTACATTGGTGGTTAGTGAAGTGTCCCCTTACATTGGTGGTCAGGGTAGTGTCCTCTTACATTGGAGGTCAGTGAAGTGTCCCCCTACAACATTTTGATGTCTACAAACTCTCCGCCAGGTCACCGCCATGATGGAAAAAGCAGAAAACGAGCTCAAGGCTCCTTTAAAGGAGTCCAGAGAAGAGATGTCCAGCATGAACGTCCCGGAGGAAAGTGACTTTGAGGAATCGCTGTCCCCATGCTGCGCACGAAGGGAGCCATCTTGTTGGAGCCTGCCCAAGACCAATGGAGCCCTGCACCGCATGAATGTGAGGACTGCGTGCGGCATGGAAGCTGGGGAGATGCCAGCAAGAAGCCCCTGTGAGCTGGATGAGTCAGGCAGCTACTTACTGTCCCCTGGGGGGATGTGGTATGATATGGGGGCTGAGCCACCATCATGCAATGCTCAACCGGGACCATCTGCCCGTGGACATGTCAGCAACCTGGACTTGCTGGAGCTGAAGAGCCCATGTGAGTGTCTAGATCCCGATCCTCAAATAGTCATTGCAATCTTCCTAGAGAGCCAATGAGATTCAATATATGCGCGTGAACGCATGTGCGCAAAAATGCATGCAAGTACATCCCAACAAAAAAACGGCTGAACAAATAGATGCCCAAACAGGAGTATCGTGTGCAAGAGGCCTAAATGTGCTGTGTGTTATAAGGCGACCCATTCATTATGAATATATATATATATCTATATCTTAGGGCTGGGAAAAAAATCGATTTAAATCTTGAATCGAGTTGAGAGGTCAAATCGATTCAAAATTTAAGCAAATCTATTTTTTTAGATTTTTTTTTTTTTTTCACCGCGCCGGTCCCGAGGCGCTGCGGGCATGAGTTTTTAGGCGAGGCTTCGGCCTAGTCCGCGGCTACGGCCGGACGCCGCGGACTAGGCCGAAGCCGCGGCCTCGCCTAAAATCTCATGCCCGCAGTGCCTCCGGACCGGCGCGGACACTGCGCCGGGCCTGAAGAGCTGCGGGCAAGGAGTTTTTAGGTGAGGCCGCGGCTTCGGCCTAGTCCGCGGGGCCGGGCGCCGCGGCCTCGCCTAAAAGCTCATGCCCGCGGCGCCTCGGGACCGGCTCGGTTTCCAAAGAATAATAAAAAAAAAACTCGATTCGAATCGTGAATCGAGTTTTTTTTAAGAGAGTCGAAGATTTTTTTTTTTAAGAAAATCTCCCAGCCCTACTATATCTATATATAGATAGAGATATATATATATATATATCTCTATCTATAGATAGATATTTATTATGAATAGAGATGTGCAATTCGTTTAGTTCCAAATTAGTTTTTAACCGAAATTCGTTAATTTGGAAATATCCCAATTAACGAAAACCCGTTTAACTAATTTTTTTAAAAATGTGTAAATTCGAAAATTTGTAAATTCGAAAATAGGAACGAAAATCCGAAAATTCAAAAACCCAAAAATCCGAAATAAGAAAATACTAATTAATAATAATAACTATTACTAACTATTAAATTATAGGTATTGGAATTTCCTTTCAAATTTGGCTGTTAGTGAATGTAACGAATACGAATTTATTTCGAAGTTCCGAATTGTCCGAAATAACAAATGCCGCATCTAAATGAATGGAACGTAACAAAGTAAAAATAATAAATAATAATAATAATAAAAACTTTTTATTATTATTCATTTTGTTACGTTCCATTTGTTTAGATGCAGCATTCGTTATTTCGGATTACTCGTAACTTCGGATAAATTCGTATTCGTTACGTTCACCAACAGACAAATTTGAAAGGAAATTCCAATACCTATAATTTAATAGTTCGTTATTATTAGTTAGTTAGTTATTATTTTGGATTTTCGCATTTTTGAATACCGCATCTAAACAAATGGAACATAATGAATTTGAATTTTTCTGAAGTTATGAATTTATTTGAAATAACAAATCTCCATCATAACGAATCACCCGAAAAATGGAAAAAAAACAAAAACGAATGAAACGAAAACAAACAAATTTTTCGACAGTGCACATGTCTGATTATGAATTGATTTTATTATGAATGGGCTACCTTAACAAAACTCACATGTCTTCCACTTCAAGTCCAGTCCACCCAATGAGAGCTTTCTTTTGAATTCATAGAAGGAAAATATGGTGGGTGGAGAAGTGATGGGTGGGCGTGTCTTATTTCCAAAGTCAAAGAAGTCGAACTCTCAGTCATAAAGTGGAACCCATTTTAGAGGGGCGCACGGCGGATGTATGATGCGGTGATACAGATGTGTCGGGAGCGTTTCTTACTAAAATATTCTTTTTTTTTTCTCCTTAGCGGAGAGCGATGACCAATCGTGGGGGATAGAGGTGAACATGGCCAAGATGAAGCTGATGAAGGAGATTGAGCTGTATGAACAGGACAGGGTGGACAGCTCAGTCCTGTTTACCAAATAGCCTGTGTGTTCACTGGGGACCGACGACACCAGGAATGGTGCAGACTGGAGATCCCAATAAATTGCTCAGCAAAAATTCCTTTCACAGGAGTTTGTCTCCAGCGCAGATGGGCAGCCATTTTGTTGGAGACCGCCTCAACTACCTCAATAAAGACTACCTCTCAGGAACCAGGGGGAAAACAATTGGACCGACATTCAGCCAGTCCCTCACCATGACACTCAGCCTGACAATCACTGTAATGTTCACCCCGACACTCACCCCAACACTAACCCCGGCACTCACCCCGACACTCACCCCAACAGTTAGCCAGTCACTCACCCCAACACTCAACCCAACACTCAACCCAACACTCAACCCAACACTCAACCCAACACTCAACCCAACACTCAGCCCAACACTCAGCCCAACACTCAGCCCAACACTCACCTCAACACTCAGCCAGACACTCAGCCAGACACTCAGCCAGACACTCACCCCGACACTAACACAGACACTCAGCCTGACACTCACCCCGACAGTTAGCCAGACACTCACCCCAACACTCAGCTAGACACTCACCCCAACACTCAGCTAGACACTCAGCCCAACACTCAGCTAGACACTCAGCCCAACACTCACCTCAACACTCAGCCAGACACTCACCCCGACACTAACACCGACACTCAGCCCGACAGTTAGCCAGACACTCACCCCAACACTCAGCCCGACACTCACCCCAACACTCAGCCCGACACTCAGCCCAACACTCAGCCTGACACTCACCCCAACACTCAGCCTGACACTCACCCCAACACTCACGCCAACACTCAGCTAGATACTCACCCCAACACTCAGCCAGACACTCACTCCAACACTCAGCCTAACATTTAGCCTGACACTCACCCCAACACTCAGCTAGATACTCACCCCAACACTCAGCCAGACACTCACCCCAACACTCAGCTAGATACTCACCCCAACACTTAGCCTGACACTCACCCCAACACTTACCCCAACACTCAGCTAGATACTCACCCCAACACTTAGCCTGACACTCAGCCCAACACTTACCCCAACACTCAGCTAGATACTCACCCCAACACTTAGCCTGACACTCAGCCCAACACTCAGCCTGACACTCACAGGGGCACTTAGCCCGACAGTCACCCCAACATTCAGCCCGACACTTACCCCGACACTCAGCCAAGTGAAGCAAAGCTTTTAGGGACAGTATCCAGCTTTGCATCCTAGGGGGGCCCTCCAAAAGAATGCCACAGCTTCAGTATTCAGAGAATGGTGTCAAACCGATGCATGCCGCAATGAGCGCTAGTTTTGATGCTTCTGGCCTGAAAACTTTTAAATATGGGCGGAGCCTAAACCAGCGAAGACTGGCGTTACTTTAAGAAAACTCTAATCTATTTAATCATTGTTTGTAAGATCCATAAATTAAAGAAATCCCAAAAAATTCTTCTGTATTCTTGTCACACAGGGACAAAGTGGGAAAGGGGAAAAAAAAAAAAACAAGAGAAGCTTCAGACGGAAGCTGCCTGGAAGAAAGGGTGGTGACCTTGAACTGGTTATAGATGACAGCTTCTATCTGAGGCTTCTCACCATAGGTGTGCGCACAGGGTGTACCAGGTGTGCCTGGGCACACTCTAATAATCCCATGTGGCGCAGATTCCCAGTTTAGACCCCTGATATTTCACCAAATCCCCCTAATGGGGCTCCTAAAAAAATAGTAATTAAAAAAAAAAAATTAAAATTAAAATTGTACAAAAGAATAAAAAATAAAATAATAAAAATAAACACTACTGACCCCGTCCACTGCCCTACTGACACTGTCAGTATATATACACATGTGTGTATTTGAGCTTTGGGGTGCACACCTATGCTTCTCACTGAGATACCATTCTGGAAATCTTTCAATCCTGGGCACTAAGATAAAGGGCCCCGACTTTCCTGACTCCACCCCACCTGTCTGTGGCCCATAAACCAATCCAAAGGCTGGGGCTTTATGTACATGTTACATTGTCAGGGGGTGTGGCTCCAGGTTATTGTTACTTTGTCAGGAGGTGGGGCTTCAGGTACATGCATCATCAAGAAGTGGGGCTCCAGGTGCATGCACTGCCAGGGGTGGGCTTCATGTACACGCAGTATCAGGCGGTGGGGCTACAGTTAATTTTTACATTGTTATGAGGTGGTGCTTCAAGTACAGGCAGGGTCTGGGCAGTGGGACTCCATGTACATGCACTAGCAGGGGGTGGGGCTTCAAGTACAGGCAGTGTTAGGGGTGGGGCATCATGTACATGCACTGTCAGGGGGTGGAGCTCAAGGCACATGCACTGTCAGGGGATGGAGCTCCAGGTTCATGCACTGTCAGGGGGCGGAGCTCAAGGCACATGCACTGTCAGGGGATGGAGCTCCAGGTATATGCACTGTCAAGGGGTGGAGCTCCAGGTTCATGCACTGTTAGGGGGTGGAGCTCCAGGTTCATGCACTGTCAGGGGGTGGAGCTCCAGGTACATGCACTGTCAAGGGGTGGAGCTCCAGTTTCATGCACTGTCAGGGGGTGGAGCTCCAGGTTTATGCACTGTCAGGGGGTGGTGCTCCAGGTTCATGCACTGTCAGGGGGTGGAGCTCCAGGTTCATGCACTGTCAGGAGGTGGAGCTCCAGGTTCATGCACTGTCAGGGGGTGGAGCTCCAGGTTCATGCACTGTCGGGGTAAAGCTCCAGGTACATGCACTGTCAGAGGGTAAAGCTCCAGGTTCATGCACTGTCAGGAGGTGGAGCTCCAGGTTCATGCACTGTCAGGGGGTGTAGCTCCAGGTACATGCACTGTCAAGGGATGGATCTCCAGGTTCATGCACTGTCAAGGGGTGGAGCTCCAGGTTCATGCACTGTCAGGGGGTAAAGCTCCAGGTTCATGCACTGTCAGGGGGTGGAGCTCCAGGTTCATGCACTGTCAGGGGGTGGAGCTCCAGGTTCATGCACTGTCAGGGGGTAAAGCTCCAGGTTCATGCACTGTCAGGGGGTAAAGCTCCAGGTACATGCACTGTCAGGGGGTAAAGCTCCAGGTTCATGCACTGTCAGGGGGTGGAGCTCCAGGTACATGTACTGTCAAGGGATGGATGCGCTGTCAGGGGGTGGGGCTCCAGGTACATCCACTGTCAAGGGATGGAGCTCCAGGTTCATGCATTGTCAGGAGGTGAAGCTCCAGGTACATGCACTTTCAGGGGGTGGGGCTTCAAGTTCATGCACTGTCAGGGGGTGGAGCTCCAGGTTCATGCACTGTTGGGGGGTAGAGCTCCAGGGTCATGTGCTGTCAGGGGGCAGAGCTCCAGGTACATGCACTGTCAGGGGGTGGAGCTCCAGGTACATGCACTGTCAGGGGGTGGAGCTCCATGTTCATGCACTGTCAGGGGGTGGGGCTCCAGGTTCATGCACTGTCAAGGGGCGGAGCTCCATGTTCATGCAGTGTAAGGGGGCGAAACTCAAGATACATGCACTGTCAGGGGCAGAGCTCAAGATACATGCACTGTCGGGGGTGGAGCTCCAGGTACATGCACTGTCGGGGGTGGAGCTCCAGGTACATGCACTGTCAGGGGGTGGAGCTCCGGGTACATGCACTGTCAGGGGGTGGAGCTCCATGTTCATGCACTGTCAGGGGGTGGAGCTCCAGGTACATGCACTCTCAGGGGGTGGGGCTCCAGGTACATGCACTGTCAGGGGGTGGAGCATCAGGTTCGTGCACTGTCAGGGGGTGGGGCTCCAGGTACGTGTAATGTCAGGGGGTGGGGCTCCAGGTTTGTGCACTGTCAGGGGACGGAGCTCCAGGTATGTGCACTGTCAGGGGGCGGGGCTCCAGGTGGGTACACTGTCAGGGGGCGGAGCTCAAGGTACATGCACTGTCAAGGGGCGGAGCTCCAGGTACATGCACTGTCAGGGGGCGGAGCTCCATGTGCATGCACTATCAGGGGGTGGAGCTCCAGGTACATGCACTGTCAGGGGGTGGTGCTCCAGGTACATGCACTGTCAGGGGGTGGGGCTCCATGTTCATGTACTGTCAGGGGGTGGAGCTCCAGGTACATGCCCTTTCACAGGGTGGGGCCCCAGGTACATGCACTGTCAGGGGGTGGAGCTTCAGGTTCATGCACTGTCAAGGGGCGGAGCTTCATGTTCATGCAATGTCAGGGGGCAGAGCTTCATGTTCATGCAATGTCAGGGGGCAGAGCTCAAGATACATGCACTGTCAGGGGCAGAGCTCAAGGTACATGCACTGTCAGGGGTCGGAGTTTAAGGCACATGCACTGTAAGGGGGTAACGCTCCAGGTTCATGCACTTTCAGGGGGTGGAGCTCCAGGTTCATGCACTGTCAGGGGGTGGAGCTCCAGGTTCATGCACTGTCAGGGGGTAAAGCTCCAGGTACATGCACTGTCAGGGGGTAAAGCTCCAGGTTCATGCACTGTCAGGGGGTGGAGCTCCAGGTACATGTACTGTCAAGGGATGGATGCGCTGTCAGGGGGTGGGGCTCCAGGTACATCCCCTGTCAAGGGATGGAGCTCCAGGTTCATGCATTGTCAGGAGGTGAAGCTCCAGGTATATGCACTTTCAGGGGGTGGGGCTTCAAGTTTATGCACTGTCAGGGGGTGGAGCTCCAGGTTCATGCACTGTTGGGGGGTAGAGCTCCAGGGTCATGCGCTGTCAGGGGGCAGAGCTCCAGGTACATGCACTGTCAGGGGGTGGAGCTCCAGGTACATGCACTGTCAGGGGGTGGAGCTCCAGGTACATGCACTGTCAGGGGGTGGAGCTCCATGTTCATGCACTGTCAGGGGGTGGGGCTCCAGGTTCATGCACTGTCAAGGGGCGGAGCTCCATGTTCATGCAGTGTAAGGGGGCGAAACTCAAGCTACATGCACTGTCAGGGGCAGAGCTCAAGATACATGCACTGTCGGGGGTGGAGCTCCAGGTACATGCACTGTCAGGGGGTGGAGCTCCGGGTACATGCACTGTCAGGGGGTGGAGCTCCATGTTCATGCACTGTCAGGGGGTGGAGCTCCAGGTACATGCACTCTCAGGGGGTGGGGCTCCAGGTACATGCACTGTCAGGGGGTGGAGCTTCAGGTTCGTGCACTGTCAGGGGGTGGGGCTCCAGGTACGTGTAATGTCAGGGGGTGGGGCTCCAGGTTTGTGCACTGTCAGGGGACGGAGCTCCAGGTATGTGCACTGTCAGGGGGCGGGGCTCCAGGTGGGTACACTGTCAAGGGGCGGAGCTCAAGGTACATGCACTGTCAAGGGGCGGAGCTCCATGTGCATGCACTATCAGGGGGTGGAGCTCCAGGTACATGCACTGTCAGGGGGTGGAGCTCCAGGTACATGCACTGTCAGGGGGTGGAGCTCCAGGTACATGCACTTTCAGGGGGTGGGGCCCCAGGTACATGCACTGTCAGGGGGTGGAGCTTCAGGTTCATGCACTGTCAAGGGGCGGAGCTTCATGTTCATGCAATGTCAGGGGGCAGAGCTCAAGATACATGCGCTGTCAGGGGCAGAGCTCAAGGTACATGCACTGTCAGGGGTCGGAGTTTAAGGTACATGCACTGTCAGGGGGTGGAGCTCCAGGTACATGCACTTTCAGGGGGTGGGACTTCAGGTTTGTGCACTGTCAGGGGGTGGAGCTCCAGGTACATAGACTGTCAGGGGGTGGGGCTCCAGGTTCGTGCACTGTCAGGGGGTGGGGCTCCAGGTACATGCACTGTTAGCGGGTGGAGCTCCAGATACTTGCACTATCAGGGGGTGGGGCTCCAGGAACATGCAGTCAGGGGGTGGAGCTCCAGGTACATGCACTGTTAGGGGGTGGAGATCCAGGTATAAGCAGTGTCAGGGGGTGGAGCTCCAGGCATATGCAGTGTCAGGGGGTGGAGCTCCAGGTACTTGCCCTATCAGGGGGTGGGGCTCCAGGTACATGCACTGTTAGGGGGTGGGGCTCTAGGTATATGCACTGTCAGGGGGTGGAGCTCTAGGTGTTCGCATTGTCAGGGGTGGAGCTCCAGGTATATGCAGTGTCAGGGGGTGGGGCTTTGGCTGACGGTAGATAACCTGGCTAAGGGGCTGTTTCTCTAGACCATGTGACTATAAGGGGGCGTGGCTCCATGTGGTTTCAGCTCGTCCCTCGGCAGCCAATCAAGGTACATGCACTAAATAAACAAAAAGAAGCAGCGCTATGATTTAAATAATGTAGGTAGAATCACAAGTAGTGAATAGTGATAAATAAAGCTCATAAACAATCAAGTGACAAAATAAAGTCCAATAAATGGAAGAAAATCTTCAAAGGTGCAATGGATAAACCGGACAACTGAGTCCCTTATAGGCAAAAACAGATGGGGCTGGATGGACCTTCACCACACCACAGTGTTACGAATAAAATGGGCGCTTACCAAACAACAAGCTTAAACAGCTTGTGACCTTAACCCGGTCGGGGCCTTTAGTGAGATGGGAACACCGTTTTAACACTTCCTCAGACCGTGGATGGCTCACTATCCTCCACAAAAGAGACCAGGATGCAGAGAGGGCTATGCCCATAACCTAGAGTTGTTTCTTATTCCCGCACTGGCCAAGCTGCAGCGTGATGATCTCCCGAGGCATAATTCCTTACACGACTCTGAGCTATCCCGCTCCGCCACCCGGAGTGGTGGGGTGGCGGAGCGGGATAGCTCAGAGTCGTGTAAGGAATTATGCCTCGGGAGATCATCACGCTGCAGCTTGGCCAGTGCGGGAATCAGAAACAACTCTAGGTTATGGGCATAGCCCTCTCTGCATCCTGGTCTCTTTTGTGGAGGATAGTGAGCCATCCACGGTCTGAGGAAGTGTTAAAACGGTGTTCCCATCTCACTAAAGGCCCCAACCGGGTTAAGGTCACAAGCTGTTTAAGCTTGCCGTTTGGTAAGCGCCCATTTTATTCGTAACACTGTGGTGTGGTGAAGGTCCATCCAGCCCCATCTGTTTTTGCCTATAAGGGACTCAGTTGTCCGGTTTATCCATTGCACCTTTGAAGATTTTCTTCCATTTATTGGACTTTATTTTGTCACTTGATTGTTTATGAGCTTTATTTATCACTATTCACTACTTGTGATTCTACCTACATTATTTAAATCATAGCGCTGCTTCTTTTTGTTTATTTATTGTATAGTGTGTGTATCTCACATATAAGCGGCTGCTCTTTTTTCAATTGCCTGTCAATTATTTATTTGCTTGATTGTTTTTTTTGTATAGATCATATAGCGCGGTGGTTTCCTCCTTTATAAGGTACATGCACTGTGAGGGGGTGGAGCTCCATTATAGATACAGAGAAAGATAAGGGGATTTTGACGGTGCAAGCAACTAGACATGAAAAGAAGATTTTTTTCTTTTTTTTATTTTAAAAACTATTTTTTAATTCAACCATTAAAAAAGAAGAACAAACAATTTGTACATAGTATCTGAAATTTACCATTTCTAAAAACATAGTGGTCAAAATGGGATACGAGTTTGTGTTGAATTTTAACAGATGATACTTATTGCATACTAGCCCGACATGTTTCGCATTGTCGCTTTTTCAAGGGATATGCAAAATGGTTGTGATATCATCCTATACTCTTAATGATTCTAGAGAAATAAAAAATAGCATGAGTAACATTGTATTTTATATTGAAACATAAGGTGACACAATAATTTATACATAAACCTACGCATTGTCATCACTGAAACAGCATTAATTGTAATGCTTACCAGTTACCATCATATTGACCCAACAGGAACCTCGTCAAACCCAGCATACAGCAACCCAAACCGGGGCAGCGATAAGGCCAAAAGATGCAACCACAGGGAACAGAAGGATGGAGCTGTATATAAATTAGAAAATGCAGTATGTCAAAAAAGGAGGATGATTTTGGTAATGTTGAGTGAATGGGTATATGGATAGTTATGTAGATATCAGTGAATAGACTAATCACCGACATCACAGAACTTTTTTATCAGCAGTCACAGGGAATGTGTTTTATAGGGTTAATTGAGTCAGAGGTAAAGGAACTATTTAACACTTACCCTTTTGATTGATCAGACCAATAACCAAAGGGTGGAAGCAGTCATCAATGTTGATTGAATTGCAGTTATAAGGGGTAAATCAATGTTGCTGGTAAATGAAACAAGGGAGATTTTACTGCAGGAAAAGGGTTAATTGATTAGTTAAGGGGTTAAGTGATATAAAGAAGTTGGAGTTTATGCATAGAGTAATGGTAAGAATTTAAGATTAGCTCATCCGGTCTGATAATACCCAGATGGAGAAGGACAAATTGTCTCAGAGTTTACATGTTGAAAGCAAAGGAGAAGCTATTTAAATACTTTTCACTTAAAGTTTGAAAAACTAAAAGATAGTGGGTAAAAGGTAACGAATAAGCACAGCACTTAAATGTAGAGCAGTGTGTGGTACACTTACCAGTCACTGACACTGCTGGGAAATGAGTTCCATCCTCCGGCGCTGACAGACAGAACTGTCAGATAGGCCGGCTTAAATGCTGTTCCCCATCGAGCTGGCGTGTGACGTAGCCAGCTCGATGCGGACGTGAAGGCGCCGGTGGGGCCGGAATTCCCATCTAACTACGAATCCCATAAGGCACCGCGACCGCAGAGAGGGCCGGCATGCGCAGTAGCTAGGCATGACGGCTCCAGCCTCCGCCGCGCTATGCCAAGGGCTGCAGGGATGGGGAGAGGGACACCTAGGTGAACCACTGCTGGAACAGGTCCCCCGGGGGAGCGCGGCGCAATGTGGGCACATCTCAGGGATGTGCCCCGGGCGTCCGTGTGGATGCGATAGGCCCCCCCTGGTCCCAGTGAGGGAAGAGAGCCGGGAGTGATCTGGCAAAGAGGGATCTGGGAGGCAACTGATTGGATGGAAAGGGACCACAGACAATCCAATCCGATCAGTGAGTCAGAGAGACAAGGCGCTTACATAAAGGGAAAGCAAACACTTAAATTAAATCGAAATTACATACAGATTGCCAATAAGGAATTTTTGTTACATATTAGTTATATATTTAAGTCAAAAATGACATATCTCTAAACACATACAATCTATGATAAAAAGAAAATGATGTGTGTAATCTAAAGGGGACAAGGAGGGAGGGGAAGGGAAAAAGCAAGAGGGGTCAGGTGTCAGATGGAAAAAGACACCGGGAAGTATAGCATGGGTCGCTAACAGATTTACAGGAAAGGCTTATAGCTCAGGCTTTCGTTCAAACCCGGGAAATAGGTAGCCCTCAGAGTGTAGATCCAGCGGGCTTCAAGCTGGAGCAGTGTACAAACGACACTGCCCCCTCTTTCGTCCAGCGGGATGTGCTCCAAAGCCAAGAATTTGATGGTGTATGGATTAAAGTTGTGACATAAACCCACATGCCTAGCAATAGCAGTGTTCATTTGTTTTTTAAGGATAGGTTTGATATGGTCCCTAATCCGTTTGAAAAACGGTCGCTTTGTCTTGCCGACATAGAAACCGCCACAGACACAATGAGCAAGATAGATTATGCCCGGAGTTTCGCAAGTCACATTGAATCCAATCGAGTGCCACTTCCCGTTGGGAAGTAGAAAACGAGATGTATTTTCTACATAGTTGCACATATCGCATTTGCCGCATGGAGAAATGCCTCTGTTAGTTGGCTTCTTATTGAGGGAAGCTTCTTTGAAGTGGCTGTGAACTAGGCGATCCCTCAATGAAGGGACTCGTCTAAACGTTATCTCTGGGAATGAATTTATATATTTTCTGGCTACTGGATCGGCTGATAGAAGGGGCCAGAATTTAGTTAAGATTCTTCTGATCTCGCTATGTTGATTAGAATAGCGAGTGATTAGTCTAACTGTATCCAATTTTTTTGAAGGTTTGTTGGAGAATATTAGGGAGTCTCTGTTTTGGGTCTTAACACGATTATATGCCCTCTTGAGGCATGAGTGACTATATCTCCAAGAGAGCAGTCTATTATACAGGTCTTTTGCAGCTACCTGGAAGTCTGAGTACTTACTACAGTTGCTTTTTAGTTGCAAATATTGACTGTACGGAATACTCCTCAATAGGGAATCTGGGTGTGAGCTGTCCGCATGGAGGATAGTATTACCCGCGGAGGGTTTTCTGTACAGTAGTAAATCCAATTTACCATTGGTATCGATGGAAATGGTTAGGTCAAGAAAGTTAATCGCCGTTGTGCTGTATTCCATAGCAAATCTGAGGTTGAAGTCATTATTGGAGATCAATCTCAGAAACTCATTCAACTCTGCCTCTGAACCGGACCAAAAGATCAACACGTCGTCTATATATCGATACCATGAGACGACCTTTTCCATAAGATGGGCAAGGTCATCTCTGGAGAAAACATCCTTTTCCCACCCCCCCAGGTACAGGTTGGCATACGATGGGGCACACTTGGTCCCCATCGCAACCCCCTGCACCTGGAGGTAGTGGGAGGAGTTAAACATGAAGACATTGTGTCTCAAGATGTAATTAAGAAGTTCCAAAACAAATTCATTATACTTCTCAAAGGAGGGGCCTCTCTCAGTTAGATGATTCCTTACTATCTCAATGCCCTTACTGTGAGGGATGGTATTATATAGACTTTCGATATCAAGTGCCACCAACCATGTACCTGGTGGAAGTGAGATACCTTCAATGGTTCTTAATAAATCGATGGTGTCTTTGATATAGGAGGAGAGAGAGGTAACATGGGGATGTAAATAGCTATCAACTAGACTGCTTGCGTTTTCCGTTAAACATGAGCATCCAGATTATATGGGGCGTCCAGGGGGTTCCAAGATAGATTTATGTACCTTGGGTAAGGCATAAAAGGTAGGGATCCGTGGATCTCTTACATTTAAATAATTCCAGGTGTTCTTGTCTATAGTGCCCTTATGGTATGCTTTGAAGATGATGTTGTAATATTCAGTGTTGAAGTTTTGTATTAAAGTTTTCGAGATGGGTCGGTACCAATCCCGATTGGATAGAATCTTATTACACATATTGACATATTGTGATACCTCCATAATAACCAGGTTACCGCCCTTGTCTGCGGGCTTGATTATTAGTTCCTGGTTGGATTCAAGGGATTTAATGGCTGCTTTCTGTTCAACACTTAAATTTGAAGTTTCAACGGACCGAAAATTGGATTCTTCTATGGCCTGGGAGGTTTGTCTAACAAACGCCCAGATATTGGATTTGGTGTTTAAAAGGGGGAAATCCCTGGACTTGGGTTTGAAAGATTGTGGAGGGGGGAAAGACACACCGGAGACCGACAAATCCGGTGGATACAGACAAACCGGGATGTCGTCGTCGGTGTGTCCCTCCTCCCATAGTGCCAACAGATCCTCAAATGCTTGCTGTTCCTCCATATTCCTATGAAGGTTAGAAATCTTATCATTAGAGTGAGTTTCTCGTGCGGGTTTATCGAAAATAACTTTGTATAGAAGTCTACGAGCAAATAGGTGAAGATCCTTGATAAGATGAAATTTATCTACTTGAAGGTCAGGACAGAAGGTTAAACCCAATTTGAGAACCTGTTCTTCTTGTTTAGTTAAAGTGTAGGAGGAAAGATTGATAATGGATAATTCTTGCTCATTTGGTATTGAATCCAAAGTGAGAGGGGTTAGGTCAAAATCCGGGCCTATGCTGTCTCTTGGTCCTTCCCTAAAAAAATAGGTGCTAACTTCATGTCGGCTGGTACGGGTGTACCTAAGGGAGAGATAATTGCATTAACATTGCTTACCTTAGTGCTTGGGTGAAGGGGAGAGGCAGTGACCGCAGTGGAAGGTGCTGTAGACACGATCGTGTGGGTGGCCATAAGTTGAGGGCCGCGTGACGTTTGTGATGACGGGTGAGACATACCGGGGGTACGAAGTGGTGCAGGTTTAGGGTGATTGGGCTGTGGTCGACGAGACAGTGAGGTGTCCGGTTGGTGTTTTAGAGACTCCATAGAGGCTGTGTCCGAGTTACCTTTTCGTTTTTTTGGCAGTCTATCTCCAGATAGATCTCGATACACCGTCGATTGGCTAGATGATAGGGAAGAGGAGGGTGATAAGTTAGACATGTCATTACCATTCCTAGTGTTTCGTTGGCTAGTGGATCTATAAGGTCTTGTATTATTATTCTGTGTCCATTTGTAAGCTAATCCATTTACATGGGCGTTGGTATCTCGTGCAAACTTGTTTTCCTTTGTGCGGATAATATCCAAAGTGTACCGTTCTACATGTATTTTCAATTCGTTTTCTTTTTTCTTAAATTTAGCGCTATTGGAAATGAGGCTATAGTGGAGCTCCATGTTCATGCACTGTCAGGGGGTGGAGCTCCCGGTACATGCACTGTCAGGGGGTGGAGCTTCAGGTTTGTGCACTGTCAAGGGGCGGAGCTCTATGTTCATGCCTTGTCAGGGGACAGAGCTCAAGATACATACACTGTCAAGGGGCGGAGCTCCATGTTCATGCACTGTCAGGGGGTGGGGCTCCAGGTTCGTGAACTGTCAGGGGGGGGGCTCCAGGTAAATGCAGTCAGGGGGTGGGACTCCAGGTACATGCACTGTTAGGGGGTGGGGCTCCAGGTGCATGCACTGTCAGGGGGTGGAGCTCCAGGTGCATGCACTGTCAGGGGATAGGGCTCCAGGTACATGCACTGTTAGGGGGTGGGGCTCCAGGCATATGCAGTGTCAGGGTGTGGAGCTCCAGGTACTTGCACTATCAGGGGGTGGGGCTCCAGGTATATGCACTGTCAGGGGGTGGGGCTCCAGGTATATGCACTGTCAGGGTGTGGAGCTCTAGGTGTTTGCATTGTCAGGGGTGGAGCTCCAGGTACTTGCACTATCAGGGGGTGGGGCTCCAGGTGCATGCACTGTCAGGGGGTGGGGCTCCAGGTTCGTGAACTGTCAGGGGGTGGGGCTCCAGGTACATGCACTGTTAGGGGGTGGGGCTCCAGGTTCATGCACTGTCAGGGGATGGGGCTCCAGGTACATGCACTGTCAGGGGGTGGGGCTCCAGGTACATGCACTGTCAGGGGGTGGGGCTCTAGGCATATGCAGTGTCGGGGGTTGAGCTCCAGGCACTTGCACTGTCAGGGGGTGGGGCTCCAGGTACATGCACTGTTAGGGGGTGGGGCTCCACGTATATGCACTGCCAGAGGGTGGAGCTCCAGGTGTTTGCATTGTCAAGGGGTGAAGCTCCAGGCATATGGAGTGTCAGGGGGTGGGGCTTTGGCTGACGGTAGATAACCTGGCTAAGGGGCTGCTCCTCTAGGACATGTGACTATGGGGGGCGTGGCTCTATGTGGTTTCAGCTCGTCCCTCGGCAGCCAATCAGAGCGCGGCCTTCAGTTCCAGCGCCACAAGACCGCGTGCCATGGGTAGACGGGGTGACTGTCCAATCATCGTGTGACAGGGGCGGGGCCGCGCTGCGATCTGGCCTATCGGCTGTGCAGATCAGCGGAAGGAGCAGTGAGGAGTCCGGGGCGCTGAGCAGTGAATGTCTCCAATCAGCAGAGAGCAGCCTGAGGTAACCGGGGAGCCCCGGGGGAACCACAAGTACCGGCATGTCCTGACACCCACATATTACCCCCCTGGGGTCACCATGACTACCAAATACCCAGATTTTATCCCCCGGGGTCACCAAGACTACCAAACACCCAGATATCACCCCCCTGGGGTCACAACGACTACCAAGTGCCCAGATATCACCCCCCTGGGGGCACCACGACTACCAAGTACCCCGATATTACCCCCCTAGGGGCACCACGACTACCAAGTACCCCGATATTACCCCCCTAGGGGCACCACGACTACCAAGTACCCCGATATTATCCCCCTGGGGGCACCAAGACTACCAAGTACCCCGATATTACCCCCCTGGGGGCACCACAACTACCAAATACCCAGATATTACCACCCTGGGGTCACCACGACTACCAAATACCCAGATATTACCACCCTGGGGTCACCACGACTACCAAATACCCAGATATTACCACCCTGGGGCACCACGACTACCAAATACCCAGATATTACCACCCTGGGGCACCACGACTACCAAATACCCAGATATTACCACCCTGGGGTCACCACGACTACCAAATACCCAGATATTACCACCCTGGGAGCACCACGACTACCAAATACCCAGATATTACCACCCTGGGAGCACCACGACTACCAAATACCCAGATATTACCACCCTGGGGCCACCACGACTACCAAATACCCAGATATTACCACCCTGGGAGCACCACGACTACCAAATACCCAGATATTACCACCCTGGGGGCACCACGACTACCAAATACCCAGATATTACCACCCTGGGGGCACCACGACTACCAGATATTACCACCCTAAGGGGAACCACAAGTCTCAGCATGACTCCTCTGTGTAGAGTGTAATACAAAAGCACCCGGAACGTTGTGGATCTCCGTCAGCCAGAGAGCTCCAAGTGTCAGCTCAGTGGGCGAGGGGTGCCCACATCACATTCTCCACTGACCACCAATAAAAGGGGAACTCTCTAGGTGTTCCGGTGGGGGACACCAATCAGCCCCTAGCGATGGCTATAAAGTAAAAAAAAAAGTATTAAAAAAGTTTAACAAAGTCAATGAAAACACAAAGACAATGCAGACCAATGCAATGCAAACATGCGTGTTGGGTGTCGCTGTTCACGTCGAGGTGAGATGAATATTTCTAGGACCGCTATTCATGGTTATCACTAAACTCATGTGGGGGGCTTTTAATGCATCTCCTATGGACAGTTTTT
Organism: Lithobates septentrionalis; assembly: GCA_037952835.1. NCBI lineage: Eukaryota > Metazoa > Chordata > Amphibia > Anura > Ranidae > Lithobates > Lithobates septentrionalis. Next base: position 14,638 of record JBBDGP010005702.1, on the reverse strand, counting down.
AGGGACTGTCTTCTTTTTTTTATTTTATTTTTTTTAGGTTCAGCGTGTTTGGCATCCCTTTGTTTGATGCAAATTTGTCTTTTATATTTTATATAAGTTTATATAAAAAAATTGGGCAATATATTGTTTTTTTTGTGCGCTAAAATGAACCAGCCATGGAAGGGTTTACCCCATTAATGACCAGGCCATTTTTTTTTTTGTTTTGCGATATGGCACTGCGTCGCTTTAACTGACAATTGCTGCGCGGTCGTGCGACGCTGTACCCAAACAAAATTTATGTCTTTTTTTTTTTTTTTTTTTTGCCCCTCACAAATAGAGTTTTCTTTTGGTGGTATTTGATCACCTCTGCATTTTTTTAGATTTTTTTTTTTTTGCGCTATAAACAAAAAAAAGCGACAATTTTGAAAAAAACCTTTTTTTTGCTATAATAAATATCCCCTAATTTCCCCCCGAAAAAAAAAAAAAGTCTTCATCAGTTTAGGCCAATATATGTTCTACATATTTTTGGTAAAAAAAAAAGTCCCAATAAGCGTATATTGATTGGTTTGCGCAAAAGTTATAGCTTCTACAAAATAGGGGTTAGATTTATGGCATTTTTATTACTAGTAATGGCGGCGATCAGCCATTTTTAGCGGGACTGCGACGATGCGGCAGACAGATCGGACACTTTTGGGACCAGTGACATTATTACAGTGATCAGTGCTATAAAAATAGCTACTTATTACTATATAAATGTCACTGGTGGAGAAGGGGTTAACATTAGGGGGCGATCAAGGGGTTAAGTGTGTCCCTAGGGAGGTGTTTCTAACTGGGGGGAGGGGACTGACTGGAGGAGGAGGAGAGAGATCGCTGTTCCTGATCACTAGGAACAGACGATCTCTCTCTACTCCCCTGACAGAACGGGGATCTGTTTTGTTTACGTTGACAGATCCCCCCCCCCCCCCCCCCATTCTGGCTCTTTGAGGAGCGATCGCAGGTGGCCGGCGGACATCGCGGCCGTGCGAGTCGGCTCTGACGACGTGGGTGTGCCTGCTATAGCTGTTGAAGGGACCGCCTTTATTTGCGCAGCCGAGCCAACCTGCCGCAGTATAACTGCGGCGGCTGGCCGGCAAGCGGTTAAAGTGCGGAATTAAGGGGAAGAAAAAAAACCCCGCTAACCTTCATACACACCTGTGTGGATGCATCGGTCTGATGCTGAATCTGTCCCCCGTCGCCTCTAAGACTGAGTGATCACATGATCGCTCAGTTCTCCCCCTCTGCTCTGACCAGAGAGGTGTGGCTGTCGGTCACCAGCTCTGCGCTCTGCCCCTCCAGGGCTCAGTGGGGAGAGGAGAGGGGGGGGTGGGAGGGACCGGCTCAGGCTCGCTGGGAAGCGGTCCGGCATCTGGGTGCAATGGTCGGACGCTGCATTCCTGTTTAAATCTCATGCAACTCTTTGCAGTTCAATTAGCGCCCATTCATTTTTGTATGGACGTAAATCGCACCACAAAAGGTGGAAACGCATTCCGGACTGTTTTCTCTGGTGTGACCTGGCCAATACATCTAGATCCCACCTTTCCTCTGAAGTCAGATCCTCATTCGGATCGCGCTTTAGAGGCGACTGATGGGCGGCAAGGAGGATTTGTGACTCCTCATCGCCTGTTTTATCCCCAGCGCTATCACTATGTGCATTGCGTGCGCTTGCAGCACTTCCCCCTTTTGACCTGAATGTATTGATTGCATTACATGGCAAGTAGATATCACTGTAGCATGTAAACTCCCCTGTCCACTGCAGCTTGGGGGGGGGGGGGGGGTGCGGCAAAAATGAGACTCAACCGTGCATTTTTACCACTCCCCCAACCGCACGTCTAAATGAGGCCAAATCGTGGTTGTAATGCTCTGCAGGCTTCGATGCAAAAAAAAAAAAAAATTATTTTTATTAAATGGGTGTGTCTCTATAGCACAGGAAAAACACATATAAAGAGAGATAAAGATGCTGCACACCCCAAATGATATATAATGGGAAAGGGGTTTTTAAGCAGCGAGGTAAATAAATGGTAGGTAAATTAGAAAAATTATTCTTTATTTCATGAATAATGGGTGTGTCTGTATTACAATAAAAGGCGGAGTTTGCCTTTTTTTTTTAAAGCTCATTTTCATTTACAAAACATTCATTTTATTATTTGTGGCCAAATTTTAAAGAAATGGCCCCCGGCTGTGAAGGGGTTAAACCTGCTGTGTAAATCGGTATAAACGGGCACCCCCCCCAAATCTAAGCGTAGAGCGCCACTTCTCTTCCTGACCTATTAATAGAAGAATAAAATGCAGCGGAAGGACCCGGGAGAAATAGAAAGTAAAAGGATTGCTGAGCCAAGCAAGTGATATCTGTAGAGCAAAGTTTCACTCTCCCCTCCCCCTCCCGCCCCCCTCGTCCACCATGTGATAGGAACCCAGAGCCGGATGCAGAGCACTATACTGCATTACAGCAAGGCCTGGGGACAGCCCCTCACTACTTGGTGCCCTGCGATGGTGAGTAGGGAGGCAGCAGAGCTTACAGTCTATGAGGGGGGGGGGATGTTTTGAGTCCTCTGCTTATTCAACCTTCAAGGCAGCCATTGAGATTGTTCAATGCATGGAGCCGGGCAGGAGAGGTGCAGCTCCTGTGCAGATAACGCACAGCACTGAGAACACGTCCCTCTTATCGGGGTGCAGATTATGGATTCTGTTGAGTTTCAGGTAATCACCCGGCTCCGCTTAGCATCCAAGGCTCCCCGTCTCCAATATACATGGAACATTTATTATTGTTTGTTGAATTGCACCAGATGACATTTTCTCAGTTGTGGACATTATCTTGCAGCACACAGCATACTTTTCTAGGGGAAGGTATTTTGCAGAACACACAGCGGACTTTCTTGGGGGGGGGGGGGGGGGGGGGGAAGCTCATGCGATACCTTTCCGCAAGCACCTCCTAGGGGAGATGATCTCTTGCAGCACACAGCAGATTTCCTAAGCCGGGGGGGGGGGGGGGGGGGGGAGATATCTGCAGCACACAGCAGACTTAGTAGGGGGAGTTTATATCTCCCTGCACAGTATACTTCCTGGGGATGGATTGATATCTTGCTGCACACAGCAGACTTTCTAGGGGAAGGTATCTTGCAGCACACAGCAGACTTTCTAGGGGAAGGTATCTTGCAGCACACAGCAGACTTTCTAGGGGAAGGTATCTTGCAGCACACAGCAGACTTTTCTAGGGGAAGGTATCTTGCAGCACACAGCAGACTTTTCTAGGGGAAGGTATCTTGCAGCACACAGCGGACTTTTCTAGGGGAAGGTAAAATCTTGCAGAACATACACTTGCAGGACACACGGACTTTCTTGGGGGGGGGGCTCGGAGCTCGGTCGATACCTTGCCGCAAACACCTCCTAGGGGGGATGATATCTTGCAGCACGCAGCAGATTTCCTAAGGGGGGCGATATCTGCAGCACACAGCGGACTTAGTAGGGGGAGTTGATATCTCCCTGCACAGTATACTTCCTGAGGATGGATTGCTATCTTGCTGCACACAGCTGACTTTCTAGGGGAAGATATCTTGCAGCCCACAGTGGACTTCCCGGGAAAGGGTGATATCTGCAGACTTTTTTGGAGCGGGAGAGAGACGCACTTGCAGGATACACTCTACATAGTATGGGTGTGAAGTATCTTGCAGGACACACAGCAGACTTTCTTGAGGGGGGTTCTAGAAATACCCTGTTGCAAACACAAACAGACACTTCCTATGGGGGTTGATGTCTTGCATCATACAGCAGATTTCCTAGGGGGAGTTGATATCTTGCTGCACACAGCTGACTTTCTAGGGGAAGATATCTTGCAGCCCACAGTGGACTTCCCGGGAAAGGGTGATATCTGCAGACTTTTTTGGAGCGGGAGAGAGACGCACTTGCAGGATACACTCTACATAGTATGGGTGTGAAGTATCTTGCAGGACACACAGCAGACTTTCTTGAGGGGGGTTCTAGAAATACCCTGTTGCAAACACAAACAGACACTTCCTATGGGGGTTGATGTCTTGCATCATACAGCAGATTTCCTAGGGGGAGTTGATATCTTGCTGCACACAGCTGACTTTTTGTGGAGAAAGGTTAATATTTTACATCAAACAGCAGGCTTCCTAAGAGGGGGGTGGGGTTGATATTTTGCAACACAGTAGTTGATATCTTGCTGGTCATAGAAAACTTCTTGGGGCAGATTAAACTTTTTGCTGCACACAGTGGTCTTTCTTGGGGGAGGGAGTGAGTATCTTGCAGAACACGCAGCAGACTTTCCGAAGGGTTAATATTTTGCATCAAACAGCAGACTTCCTGGGGGGTGTGACTTTTTGCAACACACAGTGGACTTCCTGGTGATTTAAAGCGGAGTTTCGCGGAAAAAAAAAATTTAGATGTCAGCAGCTGCAAATACTGCAGCTGCTGACTTTTAAAATAAGGACACTCACCTGTCCCGGGGTCCAGCGATGTCGGCACCCGAGACCGAACCGTCCCTCGATCCTCGGGTGCTGCCGCCGCCATTCTCACTGAGGGAATCAGGAAGTGAAGCGTTGCGGCTTCACTGCCCGGTTCCCTACTGCGCATGCGCAAGTCGCGCTGCGCGTCTACACTGGTCCCCGTTGTGTTGTGGGAACTGTGTATTTGCGGCTTTGCGGAACTGTTGCGGCTAGCTGCGGCTAGCTATACCCGGAAGTGGGTGCAGATACCTGTATTATACAGGTATCTGCACCCCCCTCCCCCCTGAAAGGTGCCAATTGTGACACCGGAGGGGGGGAGGAATCCGATGAGCGGAAGTTCCACTTTAGGGTGGAACTCCGCTTTAATATCTTGCTGCACACAGTGGCCTTTTCTAAAGGGGAAGCAACTTTCAGGACACACAGCAGATTTTCTTGGAGGAGGGTTAGTAATTTTCAGCAAACAGCAGACTTCCCAAGGAAGGGTTGATATTTTGCAATACACACTGGACTTCTGGCCAGAGTTTTCTTGCAGCACACAGCAGACTTGATATCTTTCTGTTCAGACTTCCTAGGGGAAGGATTCCTTTCTTCTGGGGGGATGTTTCTTGCAGGACACACAGCGGACTTCCTGTTGTTGCTGGACACCGCAGTCAGCCTGTGCTTAGATGTGGTTAGATCTTCTGTTGGGCTTTTATTGCACTTTCTGTGAGACAGGACATGAGGGAAAATCTCACAAATGAGGACAGACAGCAATAAAAGTGAAATTTGGTGAAATTCTCCAGCATCTGCCAAAAACTTAAGTGGAACTCCAGCTTCACCCCGCACCAGAGCACCACTGCACCATTTATACAGGCGAAAAAAATGTGTATGCGTACCCTTTTTTATTTATTTTTTTCCCCGGTGATCTCCTCCTGGTTGCTTGAGATCAGGGGACCCTCTTCTTCCTCCAACTGTGGGCAGGTCTAGAATGCTGAAGAGACCAGTTCCAAGCCTTTACATGGAGCCTCTCTTTGCAGCATTCCTCTGTAAGCCGGTGTGATGACACGCCCCCTAAGGGGAGGGCCCATGACAGCCTGGGCATTCAGGAAGAAGGTTGATTGACACTGGGCGTCCTTTTACCTAGAAGAAGAGCGGTACTGGATCTCAGAGGGGAGGGGATGGTGGGGAGGTAAGTATTCCAGCATGCTGCTGTAGAGACCAACTCCAGCTAAAACTTTTTTTTTTTTTTGGAAGAGACGTGGAAAAGGTAGAACTTGCGGCAGGTTTTTCTTTTTGTCTGTGACTCCATTGTGTAGATTTTCCTATACTTAGCGTATCAGTGACATATTTTTGACACCAGGGAGAGATCACAATAAAAACTTTGGGGGAGATTTACTAAAACTGGAGCACTCAGAATCTGGTGCAGCTGTGCATATTAACCGGTTCCCGACCGGCACACGCTGATGTACGTCGGCAGAATGGCACGGCTGGGCAAATGGGCGTACCTGTAAGTCCTATTGAATTCCCCGCCGGGCCATTGCGTGCGCGCACGCTGGCCGGGAGCTCCGTGAGTCGGGTCGGGGGTCCCGCGGACTCGATCGCCGCGGGGATACCCGCGATCGCCTCACGGAGAGGACGAATGGGGAGATGCTGATGTAAACAAGCATCTCCCCATTCTGCCTAGTGACAGTGTCACTGATCTCTGCTCCCTGTCATCGGGAGCAGAGATCAGTGACGTGTCACAGCTAGCCCATCCCCCTACAGTTATGCCGCGTACACACGGTCGGACTTTTCAGCTACAAAAGTCCGACAGCCTGTCCGACAGACTTTCGACGGACTTTTGGCGGACTTTCGACGGACTTGCGGCGGACTTTCTAACGAACAGACTTGCCTACACACGATCACACAAAAGTCCGTCGAATTCTTACGTGATGACGTACACCGGACTAAAATAAGGAAGTTCATAGCCAGTAGCCAATAGCTGCCCTAGCATGGGTTTTTGTCCGTCGGACTAGCATACAGACGAGCGGATTTTTCGACCGGACTCGAGTCCGTCGGAAAGATTTGAAGCATGTTTCAAATCTAAAGTACGTCGGATTTGAGGCTAAAAAAGTCAGTTGAAAGTCCGGAGAAGCCCACACACGATCGGATTACCAGCCAGCTTTAGTCCGTCAGCGTCCGTTGGACTTTTGTAGACGAAAAGTCCGACCGTGTGTACGCGGCATTAGAAATCACCCCGCCCCCTAGTGGTTAACCCCTTCACTACCAGTGTCATTTACACAGGAATCGGTGCATTTTTTATAGCACTGATTGCTGTATAAATGACAATGGTCCCAAAATAGTGTCAAAAATGTCCGATCTGTCCGCCATAATGTCGCAGTCAAATAAAAATCGCTGATCGCCGCCATTACTAGTAAAATAAAAAATAAAAATGCCATAAAACTATCCCCTATTTTGTAAATGCTATAACTTTTGCGCAAACATTATGTAGAAGAAGACGTATCGGCCTAAACTGAGGAAGAAAAATGTTTTAAATTATTTTTTGGGGATATTTATAATAGAAAAAAGTGAAAAATAATGTGTTTTTTTTTTTTCAAAATTGTTGCTATTTTTTTGTTTATAGCGCAAAAAATAAAAACCGCAGAGGTGATCAAATACCACCAAAAGAAAGCTCTATTTGTGGGGAAAAAAGGACATCATTTTTGTTTGGGAGCCACGTCGCACGACCGTGCTCTGGTCAGGAAGGGGCTAAATTCCTCCGGGGCTGAAGTGGTTAACCAATCAGCTTCTAACTTCAGCTTGGTCAATTAAAGTGTTTGTTTGTAAAGGTTTTTTTTTCCTATAAAAATAACAAACATGTTAAACTTACCTGCTCTGTTGCAGTGGATTTGCACAGAGCAGCCCAGATCCTTCTCTTATCGGCTCCTCCTCTTCTGTGATCCTGGCCCCTCCCTCCTGTTCAGTGCCCCCCCCCCCCCCCCCCCCCCACGGCAAGCAACGTGCTATGGGGGCACCCAAGCCAAGTCGCAGCTCCCTGTGTCCATTCATAAACCGAGCCCTGACCTGGCCAGCCCCCTCTCTCCCCTAATTGGCTAGCTGACTTTGACAGAAGCGGAAGCCAAGGGTGCCGCTGCTGTGTCTCAGCCAATCGGGAAGGAGAATCTCGGATGGCTGAGACACTTGTGGACAGACAGGGACCTCAGGTAAGTGTGTGCGTGGGGGGGGGCGCTGCTGCACACAGAAGGCTTTTTATCTTAATGCATTAAGATAAAAAAAAAACTTCTGCCTTTACAACAACTGTAAGCTCTGACAATAAACCCTGGAAGCTGATTGGTTACTATGCAGAGCTGCACAAGATTCTGTGTGCACCAGTTTTAGTAAATAGCCCCCTTTATGTAATTGAACCGGTAAGAGTGGCAAAAAAGTCCAAAGGGGTGTGGGTGGGTTTTTTTTTTTTTTAATAAATCAACCAGTAATAAATAATAAAAAATATTTAAAATTTAATGTAATTCTATTTATATAATGTATTAATATCACAATAAACATATTTATATAATTTAACCCCTTCCTGCCGAAGGTCTCCTGGCTTTTTTAAGGGTCCTAAAAGCCAGAAGGCAGAGGCGGGCATTCAAGTCATGTGACTGCTGTGATTGGCGGTCACATGATCAGAAAGCTCCTGATCACTAGTGTCCATTGGGAGCTTTCCAGTACCATGCAGGGAGTGCGCTCTCAGCACGGTAAATTGTTTTAACGGGGCCGAATATATGTGGTTGCTCAGCCCTAAGGGGTTAATTTTATATAATCCATATATTATATAAATGTAATATTCATAATAAATCAAATACTAGTTCAACCAGCAAAGTACAAAGTCTGGCCAACACGTTTCAGGGGACATCCCTCTTCATCAAGGCTGTAAACAAGAACATTGATACTAAAATAACAAATATAAACAAAGACGAATAAACAACATACAAAGAAATCTTCAAAAAAAAAAAAAAAAGCTTCCTGTTTCTCTGACCCCTCTTTAGGACAGGAAGTGGGAGTGAATCTCAGTGGGGTCGCAGAGAGCAATAAAACAGCGTAGTTCTATCCCTTCCACACTCCATTCAAATCGGAAAGAAATGCTTTATCTGAAGTTGGCTTTTTAAATGTTTGTTTTGGGCGGACTGACCCTTTTTTATTGCTTTGCAAAACTCAACAATGTTGAAGGTGTCTGTGTTGCCTCCATTAATCAATCAAGAATATTGTTTTTGCGCTTTGTTCACATTTCACCCATGCCTTGCCCAATTGTTGCAGGTACCTCTGACAATACCTTGGCAATACTTGGTATGGATGGCCACCCATAGGCCTCGTACTGCAGCAGAAGATCCAGCTGTGAGATCTGAAGGTCGGTGACCCACGTGCTTTCTTAATTTTTCTTCTCTCCCCAGGCACTATGGCTGATCGGAGTGGTTCGCGGAAGCATAGATGGTCGAGTCCACCAGAAATGTCTCCAAGTAAATACTTGAGAGGCCTGGATTCAAAACTCCCGAGAGGGGCCCATCGCAGCAGAGAGCGAGACCCTGATGGCAGCAGCCCGCCGAGGGAGAGGCAAGTCAGGGTCTACCCCTATGAAAGTACGCCGAAACGCACTCTGGATCACCGACTTGGCAGCAATTCCACAGAGAGGGCACCGAGCAGAGGCCACCGAAGGACTATCAGCTTGGACTTCCACAGATCTGACCGTGCGGAGCCATCAACACCTACTCCTAGGGCCTCGGTGTCACTAACAGAGGTAAGACCACCCATTGACCACAATGTAAGGGGGCAGCAATCTCACTGACCTCCAACGTAAGGGGGTCACTCTATCCAGTGGGGAGTCTAATTCTACCGTATTGACAGTTATGGGTATTCAAGAACTATCGGTGGTGAGGCCCGATCACACTAAGGTGCTACAACCCAAAGCTACTATTTCTCAGACAGGTTTCCACCAGAGGTTTCCCAAGCGGTGAGCAGTGGCAGACTGACCTCCCACCTGCAGTGACCATAATTTAAGGGGGCAGCGTCTCTCTCTGACATCCAACATAAGGGGTCACTGCTACACAGATCCCCATTGTAACGGGGCTTTTCTCCATTGACCATCAATACAAAGGAACATTTTCTATTGACCACCAATATAAGTGTAATAAGATCTCCTTTTAGCTGCACATCTATACAATCCCATGGGTCGATGGTTTGTGGCAACCTAAGTCTGAACTCCCATCAGACCATGCTCCAACGCGTTTTGCTCCGCCCCTTGGAGCTTAATCATGGGGGAAACACCACCAATATAAGGGGTCGCCCCTGCACAGATCAGCATTGTAAAGGAGCTATTCCCCATTGACAATCAATGAGAAGGGACGTTTTTCTATTGACCACCAATATAATGGGTCACTCCGACACAGATCAGCAGCAATTTAAAGCAGTTTTTCTCCATTGATTATCAATGCGAATGGACATTTTTTTTCCATTGACCACCAATCTAAAGGGTCACTTTTTACATTGATCACCAACTAAAGGGCCTTTTCTTCATCAACCATCAGTGTGAGGGGGGCATTTTTTTTTTTTTAATTGCCCACCAATGTAAGTGGTCACTTCTACACTGGTGGTTAGGGGGAGCTGGTGGATGGGCTTTAAAAAGTACTAGTGTTTGGTTTCAGTATTTGTCTGGTTGTAGTCTTAAAGCGTAACTAAATCCAAGAACAAAAATGTATAGTATTGCAGCTTACCGGTGCTATGATGTTGTGGCTGCATTCGTTTTCTATTTTTATACTTTTTTTTTTTTTTTTTTTTCCCTTTTTTTTCAACATGCCAATCTTGCCATTAATTCACTTCCTGTCCAGGAGTGACATCCTTACTGAGCAACAATTGTCACCCGAGGGCAGGGAGTGTGTTAGGACTCCATAACTCTGTTAAAACTAAACTACTGTGCAAAAGTTTTGGGCAGGTGTGAAAAAAAAAAATGCTATAAATGAAGAATGCTTTCAGAAATAGAAGTAGTCAATTGATAAAAATAAACAAAGTGGAAAATAAATGAAGAGAAGAGAAATCCAAATTTGCTGTGACCACCCTTTGCCTTCAAACAAGCATCAGTGCTTCCAGGTTTTTGGTTTAGGTTTTTGCACATGGTTTTTGAAGGAACTCGGCAGGTAGGTTGCTCCAAACATCTTGGAGAGCTAAGCACAGATCTTCTGTGGATGTCGGCTGCCTCAAATCCTTCTGTCTCTTCATGTAATCCCAGACAGACTCCATGATGAGATCAGGGCTCTGTGGGGACCATCACTTCTTTTTGTTCTTCTTTACACTGAAGATGTTTTTTTTTTTGTTTTTTTTATTATTTATTTATTTATTATTTTTACAGAAAATATTTTTTATTGAACAATTCAGCATATGCAGCAAAGGGTATTCTTGAAATTACTATCAATAGTAATAATGCGTACAAGAGGTACAGTATCCTGTGGTTTATCACATGACCCTATTTCAAAGGAAAACTTTAACTCAAAGTACAACAATCTGCCAGTTAGAATGTCAGCATTCATTAACCCTCACCCAATAGCAAACAAATATCTGGTGAGGGGTAATAGAACCTCCATGGGGGGGGGGGACAGAAACAGGAGAGACTCATGCCGTGAGGCCTATGTAATGGATGGAGAGGATTCACTCAGAAAAAAGGAGAGGAATAGTGTACACTCAAGGAGGGCAACCCCTCTACACCCATCAGCCACAGGCATCTAACCATGCAGATCACACTTTGTCAAATTTGCCCAGACATTGCCTGCTGTCATAGGTGAGTCAATATAGGGGCAGTACTGAATTTCCGCCAGGAGTAGGTGGCTCAACCGATTTCCATTTTAGAAGTATCTCCCTTCTGGCATAGAACAGAGAAAAGGTTATACATAACAACATATCTGTCTCCCTCAACCTCCGCCAGGTAACTCAGCAGGAGCACCAGAGGGTCTAGGGGTATCTGGGCGTCACTCAGTTAACCCAAAGTCCTAGCAACCCCCTCCCACCGTATGGCCGGAGCTTGGAACAGGACCAGATCATGTGCCAGAACGTCCCCGCCTCAGTCTTGCATCTGGGGCAGGATGGGTCAAGGTGGGGAGTATATACTGGCCATTCTGTGTGGGGTGTAGTATGCCCTGTGGAGGAACTTTAAGCTGGATGAACCTGTCTTTGGATGCTATCATAGATTGTATAAAAGTAGAGACGCAGTCCTCCAACTCCTCTTCACCCAGGGCCGGAATAACCATTCTCCATTCATCCAGAGATCGGGTGGGTTTGGTGTCGTAAGCCACTGTCAGGTATAAATACAAAATGGATAGGGGCTTCCCCCATCACGCTGGAGATCAGCAGGCGCTCAATGGAGTTGGACTCGAGAATTATCAATCCTGTGAATTGGGGCCATAACTGCATGTCTCAGTTGCTAATACCTAAATTCAAAAGAGCTAGGTAGTGAATATATGCGTCTTGGTTCCTGAAAAGGCATAATCCTACCTTCCAATATAATATGTTTCAGGGTGGTGATCCCTCTCTTTGCCCACAGAAAAGGATCCAGAATGTTGTATAAATGAGGCATCCTTGGGTTTCCCCAGAGTGGTGTATGTGGGGATACATGAAGAGGCTTCTGGTATACTACCCTAGCGTCCTGCCATATCCGTCTTGTGGTCCTCATGGGGCGGTCGGGGCTGAAGATAGTTCTTAAATACATTGCCTGTATGTTTGGGGCCAATCGCATGCCTCCCTGATGGTATGATGAAGTATCTGCCTGTATTTCTCGGTATTGAGACCACCATTGATCCTAACCAAATCTCCAACTCCATTTGCAGAAATGCAGCCCCAAATATGCAACAAACCTCCACCATGCTTCACTGTTGGCTGCAGAAACTCTTTTTTGCCAACAAACTGCCTCCCGCTACAGCCAAATATTTCACATTTTGACTCATCAGTTCAGAGCACCTGCTGCCACTTTTCTGCACCCCAGTTCATGTTTTCCTGCATAGTTGAGTTGCTTAGCCTTGTTTCCACGTTGGAGGTTTGACTTTGTGGCTGCAATTCTTCCATGAAGACCACTTCTGGCCAGACTTCTCAGGACAGTAGATGAGTGGGGGGGGGGGGGTACCTAGGTCCCACTGGTTTTCACCAGTTCTGTGCTGATGGCATTGCTGGTCATCTTCCGATGTTGAAGGGAAGTAAGCATGATGTGTCTTTCATCTGCTGCATTAAGTTTCTTTGGCCGACTACTGCGTCTACGGCTCTCAACGTTGTTTGTTTGAGCTTCTTCAAAAGAGCTTGAACAGGACATCTTGAACCCTCAGTCTGCTTTTTTTTTCCCCTGGTGATCTCCTCCTGGTTGCTTGAGATCAGGGGACCCTCTTCTTCTTCCAGCTGTGAGCAGGTCTAGAATGCTGACGAGACCAGTTCCACGCCTTTACATGGAGCCTCTCTTTGCAGCATTCCTCTGTGAGCCGGTGTGATGACACGCCCCTAAGGGGAGGGCCCATGACAGCCTGGGCATTCAGGAAGAAGGTTGATCGATACTGGGTGTCCTTTCCACCTAGAAGACAAGTAGTACTGGATCTCAGGGGTGGGGATGGTGGGGAGGTAAGTATTCCAGCAAGCTGCATTTTTTTTTTTTTTTTTTTTTAAAGACAATTATCTTTGCCTGGGAGAGACCTTGCTGATGCAGTATATCTACCTTGTGTCTTGTTGCTGTGCTCAGTCTTGCCATTTTGTATGACCTGTGACATGAAACTGTCTTCCACAACCTCACCTTAGTAACAGAGTTTGGCTGTTCCTCGCCCAGTTTTAAGCCTCCTACACAATTGTTTGTTTTTTAGTTAATGACTGTTTCAACCTACATATGAAATTGATGATAATTAGCACCTGTTTGGTATATTTTAATTAATCATACACCTGACTCCAATCCTACAAAATCCCTGACTTTGTACAAGTGTAAAAACTGATGCTGGTTTGAAGCCAAAGGGTGGTCACAACAAATATTTGATTTAGAGACCTTTCTTCTGTTCACTCGCTTTGCATTTTGTAAATTGATAAAATAAACAATTCAAATATATCATTCTGAAAGCATTCTTACTTTACAGCATTTCTTCACAGCTGCCTAAAACTTTTGCACAGTACTGTACATATCACCTTCCTGTCTTTATAACAGATTGCTTTTAACAATTCAGCTTGTTTCCTGAATCCTGTTTGCAGGGTGATCGCCAAATCAAGATGGATGAGGACACCAAAACAAAATCTGAGGATTTACAGAGGTCCCGGGCACGAAGGCCCAATGCTCCGTCCTTGTTGTTTAAGAGGGCATTCAGCGACATAGGAGTTAACGCAAGAGGGAGAAGATCACTGGATAGCCAGTTGACAAGTCAGCCGGAAGTGGAGAGGATGGGTAGGTTCCAGCGGCGGGAGTCAGAGGATTTAGACTTGTCATACAGGACAAATACCCCCGAGAGAGAGATTGAGGAAGAGAATTCATCATGGAGGTCGGAGAGTGCCGGTCACCCAAGCTGGTTTGGGCGAACCATCACAAGGGTGGTTCCTAATGAAGAACTGGAAGTCCGTAAAGGAAAGTCCAGGCGTTCAGAGCCATTACCCAGGACAGAGACCCCCAAGAAAGAAATTGTGGAAGAGAAATCAACCTGGAGGTCGGAGAGGAAAGATCACCCAATCCGGATAAGGCGAACTATCTCAAGAGTGATTCTTAAAGAAGAACCAGATGCCCACAAAGAGAAACCGGGGGACCGTAAAGAGAAACTGGAGGTTCATGAAGAGAAACCAAAGGTCCGCAAAGAGGGAATGGTGGTTCATGAAGAGAAACCAAAGGTCCGCAAAGAGAGAATGGAGGTTCATGAAGAGAAACCAAAGGTCCGCAAAGAGAGAATGGAGGTTCATGAAGAGAAACCAAAGGTCCGCAAAGAGAGAATGGAGGTTCATGAAGAGAAACCAAAGGTCCGCAAAGAGAGAATGGAGGTTGATGAAGAAAAACCAAAGGTCCGTAAAGAGGGAACAAAGGTTCATGAAGATAAACCAACGGACCGCAAAAAGAAACCAGAGACCTCAGTGGGCACTCCGCGACTTGTGTTCTTGTATGAATCTGATAAAGAATCTGATGCAGTGAGTACAAGAATTTTATACACATATGC
>JBBDGP010005701.1:0-46924 GCA_037952835.1 Lithobates septentrionalis | reverse complement strand
CCCTCCCTCCTCCTTCCTTCCTTCCCCCTCCCCTTCCCTTCCTTCCTTCCTCCCTCCTTCCCCCTCCCTTCCTCCTCCTCCTTCCTTCCTTCCCTCCTCCTCCTCCTCCTCCCTCCTTCCTCCCTTCCTCCTCCCCCTCCTCTCCCTCCCTCCTCCTCTTTCCTCCCTCCCTCCTCCCTCCTCCCTCCTCCTCTCCTCCCTCCCTCCCTCCTCTTTCCTCCCTCCCTCCCTCCTCTTTCCTCCTCCCTCCCTCCTCTTTCCTCCCTCCCTCCTCTTTCCTCCCTTCTCCCTCCCCATCCCTCCTTCCTTCCTTCCTTCCTCCCTCCCCATCCCTCCTTCCTTCCTTCCTTCCTTCCTCCCCTCCCCATCCCTCCTTCCTTCCTTTCTCCCTCCTTCCTTCCTTCCTTCCTTCCTCCCTCCCCATCCCTCCTTCCTTCCTTCCTTTTCCTCCCTCCCCATCCCTCCTTCCTTCCTTCCTTCCTTCCTCCCTCCCCATCCCTCCTTCCTTCCTCCTTCCTCCTCCCCATCCCTCCTTCCTTCCTTCCTTCCTTCCTCCCTCCCCATCCCTCCTTCCTTCCTTCCTTCCTCCCTCCCCATCCCTCCTTCCTTCCTTCCTTCCTCCCTCCCATCCCTCCTTCCTTCCTTCCTTCCTCCCTCCCCATCCCTCCTTCCTTCCTTCCTTCCTCCCTCCCCATCCCTCCTTCCTTCCTTCCTTCCTCCCTCCCCATCCCTCCTTCCTTCCTTCCTTCCTCCTCCCTCCCCATCCCTCCTTCCTTCCTTCCCTCCTTCCTCCCTCCCCATCCCTCCTTCCCTCCTTCCTCCCTCCCCATCCCTCCTTCCTTCCTTCCTCCCTCCCCTTCCTTCCTTCCTTCCTTCCTTCCTTCCTTCCTTCCTTCCTTCCTTCCTTCCTTCCTTCTTTCCTTCCTTCCTCCCTCCCCCCTCCCCTTTCTTCCTTCCTTCCTTCCCTTCCTCCCTCCCCTTTCTTCCTTCCTTCCTCCCTCCCTCCCTCCCCTTCCTTCCTTCCTTCCTTCCTCCCTCCCTCCCCTTCCTTCCTTCCTTCCTTCCTTCCTCCCTCCCCTTCCTTCCTTCCTTCCTTCCCTCCCTCCCTCCCCATCCCTCAGATTTCCTCACTGAGCTCTGCAGAGTGTAACCTCAGCTCCCCGCCCCCTTTTTTCTGAACTCTCAGACAAGCTGTATAAATTCTGCACTTTGGATGTAGAGAAGACTGCAGATAATCGGGTACAACTTATGTAGGAGGATTTGTTTCCTCTCTGTGTATCACCTGAGGCCGGTCACTGCACTGGGGATATGGAGGATTTACATCCACTATAAGTTAGGACATTAGACGGGTTGCTGGATATTTCCCCTTTGAGTCTCCGGTTAGTAAATGTGTGGAAGAGTCTCTGGCTGGAGGAAAGGCATAGAGAGATTCTCTGCTCATACTCCTGGTACTGATTTACCATCATACTGAGGCACACTGGGAGTAGGAGAGATCACACCAGGCTGGTCACTGCTGCTTTGTGTGCCAATCTCCAAATCCTCCTGTAGGCGGCAGTATAACCCGACAGTCTCTGAATTCCAGTGTCCCTCAATGAAGTACAAGAAATGGATTTTATAGTAAGAATAGTAAAATCTCGTTCTACTATTTAGGCCAAATTTGTCGTCTATGACCCCCTCCCCCATCTCTTCTCTACACAGATCTGTCACCATTCCTCTCATCTCTTCCCGGATGTCCTCTCCGGAGGTGACGGTGACGGTGCGATTGGTCCGATCCTTCGAGCATCGGAATTTCCGTCCGGTTGTCTATCATGGAGTGAACTTGGATCAGATGGTGCAGGAATTCATAGAATATATAAAGAAAGGTGAGAGACGTGTCATGGCCGTCCCCTGGCTTCACTCCATCCTATGTGCTCCCGGGGGTCATTCTCTATGGGGGGGAGGGGTATGGCCGGTCCTCTTCACCTGTTCCCACCTTAGACCTGGTGATGTCTCCATCCTCTGTAGGTAATGCTGTCACTGGTTTCCTTTCAGATGTGGCGGAACGCGTTGGATTGCCGCCTCCGTTCAAGAAGTACGCCTACGGTGAGTTCTCCTGTTCCTCCTCCCCTCCCGGGCCTCCAATAGAAGGTGGAGCCTATGGAGACCCTCATCCTTTTGTGTCACTTTTCTCTTTCTAATCTGCTTTGTGCACATTGTAGTCTCACTCCTCCTGCTTATACTTTTACATTATCTTAAAGCCTAAAGGCAACCAAAAAACGCACCAAAAAATCGGCACAAGGGACAAAACTCGGTCAGTAGGACGACATGTCCCTTGTGCTGATTCTTCTTCTTATAGAGAAGGACCAATCATAAGGACTGTAAGTTGTGTCCCTTGTGCTGATTCCTCTTCTTATTTTAGAGAAGGACCAATCATAAGGACTGTAAGTTGTGTCCCTTGTGCTGATTCTTCTTCTTATAATAGAGAAGGACCAATCATAAGGACTGTAAGTTGTGTCCCTTGTGCTGATTCTTCTTCTTATAATAGAGAAGGACCAATCATAAGGACTGTAAGTTGTGTCCCTTGTGCCGATTCTTCTGTTTGTGGTTTTTGGCTTTAAAGTCCAACCCAAGCCAAGAAATCCAGGAAGGGTTGTCATCCTGACCGCTCTCTATTCAGAGTGGAGCTTCCCTCACTTCCTGTTTTGAATGACTCCCATCAAATGGACAAAAAAGTTCCCTAATTGGGGACAGAGAAAGCAGTAAAAAAAGACGAGATGGGTCCCAAAGCTGCTGTGTGTCCCCATTGGGGGAAATTCTCTTCTACGACTTCAGAGGGCGGAGTCCTGATAGACGGTGGAGAGAACGTCTCTCTGACCTAAACTGGTACCAAAACATTTGTTTGCGGCTCAGCAAAAAAAAATAAAAATATAAAACCAGGGTGGAGAGCGGCTTATGTGTTTGTATCCTTGTACATGAGAATACGGCCAATCCTGGAGACCGGAGGGTCTGTAGACATGAGGGGGGAGGGGGAATCTGTCTGATGAAGGTAAATAGTGATTCTGGTTTTGTGTTTTTTGCAGATACAATGAAGATCATCCACCAGGCACATGGAGCCAAGGTCAGTACAAACTCCGCCCATAACCGGAGCCTCGTCTCCTCATGTCACTTGTGTTTGTGTACTTGTATTGGCTGCCAATACCGTCCCTCCGCCAGTACCGTCCCTCCGCCAGTACCGTCCCTCCGCCAGTGCCGTCCCTCCGCCTGTGCCGTCCCTCCGCCTGTGCCGTCCCTCCGCCTGTGCCGTCCCTCCGCCTGTGCCGTCCCTCCGCCTGTGCCGTCCCTCCGCCTGTGCCGTCCCTCCGCCTGTGCCGTCCCTCCGCCTGTGCCGTCCCTCCGCCTGTGCCGTCCCTCCGCCTGTGCCGTCCCTCCGCCTGTGCCGTCCCTCCGCCTGTGCCGTCCCTCCGCCTGTGCCGTCCCTCGGCCTGTGCCGTCCCTCGGCCTGTGCCGTCCCTCGGCCTGTGCCGTCCCTCGGCCTGTGCCGTCCCTCGGCCAGTGCCGTCCCTCGGCCAGTGCCGTCCCTCGGCCAGTGCCGTCCCTCGGCCAGTGCCGTCCCTCGGCCAGTGCCGTCCTTCGGCCAGTGCCGTCCCGCCTCCAATGCCATCTAGTCTTACAGATACAACCGGCCCTTTAAGGGCGACCATAATGCTGATGCAGCCCACAATAAAATTGAGTTTGACACCCCTGCTTTAAACCAACTTTATTGTTCCAGCATGAATGTGGACACTCCACCCAGCACCTCTCTGTGACGTATTTCACCCCTCACTGGGGCTTAATTATAGAGTCTATATTTAGTAGGAGGGGAGATGCACTGGAGGAGATTCTGGGTGGAGTTTGTATATTTGTACTGGGATAATAAAGTTGTGGTGTTTGGATTCACGTCATACTGTGCTGGAGGAGGTTCTCACCGGTAACACATACCGACCAATCAGAATTATCCACGTTCTGTCTTGTTTGTTGCTATGGGATACAACACTTTACATATTATCACCCCTCCCCCCCCCCCCCCCCCCTTCACCCTAATCTATGGGCTGAGCAGTGCTGTGAGTGACTCTCCCGAGGTGTTGATGGGATTGTCTCTTTACAGACCAATGAGCTGGTGGTGGGTCTGGAGGACGATGAAAAGCTGATCCTGTGCACTGGACAGACCCTGAGGGAGGCCGGTGTAGGTGAGATTACATTCCTTCTCTACTTCATTTATAAATGTGTTTTATGTATGAAATGTCTGATCTGCTGACCAATAGAATCCAAACAAACGCTGAGGGGGGGAGGTGCTGGGATGTGAGTGGTTTCCTCTTTTGGGGTCCCCTCATTGGATGAATGTCGGCCCTGTATAATGAGGAGAGGGACCCTCGTGTCACCCCCGGGGATTTCTCTGGAGGGTGAAGCTGTGGCCGGCTCTGCACAGGACCGAGTATTTGGGGTACAGAGAACTCGGAGTTCTGCCTAAAGATATACAGAAGGTAAAATAAGTATTGAACCCGGCACCATTTCTCTAGGTCAATCTATTGGTAAAGGTGACATTGACATGAAATCCCCCCCCACATGTCGGTGACAACCCATCCAATCCGTACAAAGACACCAAAACAAATCCCTTCAGAAATGAAGTTCTGTGTAATAAAATAGGAGGACACAGGAAAAAGTATTCAACCCCCTAACTGAAATGTATTTAATACTCGGTACAAAATCCTTTGATGCTTCAAGACTCCGCCTCCTGTATGGAGGAACGAGGCGCATGCGTTGCTCAGGTGTGATTTTGTTCTTCAGATCTTGAAGGTTCGGTGCGCCTCTTCTATGGACTCTGATCTCTAGTTCTTTCCATAGACTTTCTATTGGATACGAGTCATGTGATTGGCTGGGCTTTTATTCAGATAAAACCTTGTGAGCTGCTATATAATACCCAAAAAGCTGCCGGAACTTCCCACACCTCCAAAATACGTGAAAATACGAAATAAGTGCAGCGCTACACCAAAAATCAAATGTGTAAGACAAAGACAATTCCATAGCTCAACTCACCAACCAGTCTGCTGACCAACCTTGCAGCTTTCACATGCGTTTGCAAATGTGTGCTAACTAAACCCCTGCTTTTAACAGACGGTTAGACAGGCTAATTTGGTTGGTCAGCAGACTGGTTGGTGAGTTGAGCTATGGAATTGTCTTTGTCTTACATGTATATGCCCTCCATGTGCTCCTTACTGTGAAGGACAGTTATGGGTGTGGGCGGTGGCCAGTGTTTTGTTACCAAAAATCAAATGTGCTTTATACAAAATGATATCCAATGTGCTTATACAGAAATTTTATATATAAATAAAAAAAATTATGCTGTAAATTCCCTGATTACTATACAAAAGAAATAATTCTATGCCTTAAAACTAGCAATAAAGTGCAATGTACTCCTTATTGCACTCGGTGTCCTTATAAATTCCAATCAATCATACATAAGAGAACGATCGTACAAAAAAACCAAACAGTCCATTTGGTGATCTGTAATATCACTAGATGAATGAAGGTAAATATCTTCACTCTAATCCACCTCTGTGTCTGTATGTGTATATATATCTATCTCCTCGTGCCACCCTCACCAGTTGTGCCCTCACCTTATAGGCTTAGGAGCGACACCTTCAGATTGCAATCAATCCTCTGCTCGGCCTCTTTAGATTTTCCTCCTTATCCACTTATTCAGTCTTCTCATATCACAGGATGATCACACCTCCCAGTGTCTCTGCGCACACCTCCCCAGTGTCTCTGCGCACACCTCCCAGTGTCTCTGCGCACACCTCCCAGTGTCTCTGCGCACACCTCCCAGTGTCTCTGCGCACACCTCCCCAGTGTCTCTGCGCACACCCTCCCAGTGTCTCTGCGCACACCCCTCCCAGTGTCTCTGCGCACACCCCTCCCAGTGTCTCTGCGCACACACCTCCCAGTGTCTCTGCGCACACACCTCCCAGTGTCTCTGCGCACACACCTCCCAGTGTCTCTGCGCACACACCTCCCAGTGTCTCTGCGCACACACCTCCCAGTGTCTCTGCGCACACACCTCCCAGTGTCTCTGCGCACACACCTCCCAGTGTCTCTGCGCACACACCTCCCAGTGTCTCTGCGCACACACCTCCCAGTGTCTCTGCGCACACACCTCCCAGTGTCTCTGCGCACACACCTCCCAGTGTCTCTGCGCACACACCTCCCAGTGTCTCTGCGCACACACCTCCCAGTGTCTCTGCGCACACACCTCCCAGTGTCTCTGCGCACACACCTCCCAGTGTCTCTGCGCACACACCTCCCAGTGTCTCTGCGCACACACCTCCCAGTGTCTCTGCGCACACACCTCCCAGTGTCTCTGCGCACACACCTCCCAGTGTCTCTGCGCACGACAAAATGAATTGCCCAGCTGAATGAGCCTTTAACCACTTCAGTCCCGAAAGATTTTACCCCCTTCCTGATCAGAGCGTTTTTTGCGATTCGGCACGGCGTCGCTTTAACTGACAATTGCGCGGTCGTGCGATGTGGCTCCCAAACAAAATTGACGTCCTTTATTCCCCACAAATAGAGATTTCTTTTGGTGGTATTTGATCACCTCTGTGGTTTTTATTTTTTGCGCTATAAACAAAATAAGAGCGACAATTTTGAAAAAAAAAACGATTTATTTTTTACATTTTGCTATAATAAATATCCCCCAAAAATATATAAAAAAACATTTTTTTCCCTCAGTTTAGGGCGATCGTATTCTTCTACATATTTTTGGTAAAAAAAATCGCAATAAGCGTTTATTGATTTGTTTGCGCAAAAGTTATAATGTTTACAAAATAGGGGATAGTTTTATGTCATTTTTATTAATAATTTTTTATTTTTTTACTAGTAATGGCGGCGATCAGCGATTTTTTTTTTTTTTTTTTTTTTTTTTTTTTTTTTTTTTTTTTTTATAGTGACTGCGACGTTATGGCGGACATGTCGGACATTTTTGACACATTTTTGGGACCATTGTCATTTATACAGCGATCAGTGATATAAAAATGCACTGATTACTGTGTAAATGACACTGGCAGTGAAGGGGTTAACCACTAGGGGGCGGGGAGGGGTTAATCAGTACTAGGGGAGTGTTTTCTAACTGTAGGGGGGGGATAGGACGCTGTCACTAGGCAGAACAGAGAGAGGCTGTTTACATTAGTATCTCCCCATTCGTCCTCTCCCTGAGGCGATCGCGGGTATCCCCGCGGCGATCGAGTCCGCGGGACCCGCGACCCGACTCGCTGAGCGCGCGGCAGCAAATTCAAAGTAGCGTACGGGTCCGTTACTTTGCACAGCCGTGCCATTCTGCCGACGTATATCTACAGGAGCCGCTCGGGAAGGGGTTAAGAGGGTTTGTAAACCTTCAGTGTTTTTCACCTTCATGAATTCTCTGCATTGAGGTGTAAAACCTTCTTTAGTGCAGCTGCCCTCCCAAAGCCCCCAATTTACTTACCTGAGGCGGGGAGGAGCACCCTCGCTCCAGCCGCTGTCTCAGGTCCTGATTGGGTAGGTTAATAGCAGGGCAGCCATTGGCTCCTGCTGGCAATCAAATCCAGTGACGCGGGAGGCAGGGGGCGGAGCCGAGTCACAGGAGCTCGCCCGCCTGAGTGCCCCTGAGGGAGAGCGTTTCTCCAACGGGGCACTTGAGAAGAGGAGGAGGTGCCAGGGGCGCCACTGAGGGAGGAGGTGCCAGGAGCACCCCTGAGGGAGGAGGTGCCAGGAGCACCCCTGAGTGAGGAGGTGCCAGGAGCACCCCTGAGTGAGGAGGTGCCAGGAGCACCCCTGAGTGAGGAGGTGCCAGGAGCACCCCTGAGGGAGGAGGTGCCAGGAGCACCCCTGAGTGAGGAGGTGCCAGGAGCACCCCTGAGTGAGGAGGTGCCAGGAGCACCCCTGAGGGAGGAGGTGCCAGGAGCACCCCTGAGGGAGGAGGTGCCAGGAGCACCGCTGAGTGAGGAGGTGCCAGGAGCACCGCTGAGTGAGGAGGAGGAGGTGCCAGGAGCACCGCTGAGTGAGGAGGTGCCAGGAGCACCGCTGAGTGAGGAGGAGGAGGTGCCAGGAGCACCGCTGAGTGAGGAGGAGCCAGGAGCACCGCTGAGGGAGGAGGAGGAGGTGCCAGGAGCACCGCTGAGGGAGGAGGAGGAGGTGCGAGGGAGGAGGAGGAGGTACCAGGAGCACCGCTGAGGGAGGAGGAGGAGGTGCCAGGAGCACCGCTGAGGGAGGAGGAGGAGGTGCCAGGAGCACCGCTGAGGGAGGAGGAGGAGGTGCCAGGAGCACCGCTGAGGGAGGAGGAGGAGGTGCCAGGAGCACCGCTGAGGGAGGAGGAGGAGGTGCCAGGAGCACCGCTGAGGGAGGAGGAGGAGGTGCCAGGAGCACCGCTGAGGGAGGAGGAGGAGGTGCCAGGAGCACCGCTGAGGGAGGAGGAGGAGGTGCCAGGAGCACCGCTGAGGGAGGAGGAGGAGGTGCCAGGAGCACCGCTAAGGGAGGAGGAGGAGGCGGTAAGTATGACATGTTTGTTATTTTAATAGAAAGGAAGGTTTAGTTTTCCTTTAAGCTAACATTTTCGGCAAGACCAATAAATCGGTATTCAGTGTATTTTCTCCTCCCTCTGAGGTTCCAAAGTGGGGGGGGGGGGGGGGGGGAGTTTTGTCTCTCAGGAGATTATTATGACATATTCCTGTGTGTGGTCAGTATTATTATGTAGTGTTTGTATTCCAGAGAACGGCTCTGATCGGGAGCCGCAGATCTGGATTTAGATTTTGTAGATTGCAGGATGCCGGAAATTCCTGCAGGGATTAGGATTGGTGACGGGCCGGTGTGACATTAGAGGTGGAGAACGGAGAAATCTCTGCTAATCCTTCCTGTGTGATCCGCAGTCCCATGAGGATTTTATATTGACTTATCATCATCATCATCATCCTCCTCTTCAATTATCATCCTCCTCTTCAATTATCATCCTCCTCTTCAATTATCATCCTCCTCCGTTGCTCAGTGTCAGTTCATTGGGGACAAAAGGAAATTCCCCCACAGATGGGATTTTAACGGCAACACCACCAACATTAAGTAAAAACACAAATTTTTATTGATACATATAAAAAGGATCGATCACATGTGGTGATCGTGTAAAAACGGAGTAAGAACAACTGATAGTCATAGCAAATTTACAGAATTCATTAAGTATATATATATATATATATATGTATGTATGTTATTCTCCATTGTCTGAAAACATTCTTTGGTACTCTTGTGTCATAATAGAGAGTAATAGGAGGGATATCCACTACTAAGCAACCATCACACTTTTTTTTTTTTTTTCTATTAGTTTCAACTGATTGTAAAGGATCGTTTTTTTTTTTTTTTTTAAAGCGGAGTTCCACACAAAAATGGAACTTTCACTTTTCGGAACCCTCCCCCCTCCGGTGTCACATTTGGCACCTTTCAGGGGGGAGGGGGGTGCAGATACTTGTCAAAGACAGGTATTTGCACCCACTTCCGGCATAGACTCCCATGGGACTCTACGCCTCTTCCCGTCCCGACCGCGCTGTCTGCTGGGAACACACAGCTCCCAGGAGAGAGCGGGGACCACTAGGGACGCGCAGCGCGACTCGCGCATGCGCAGTAGGGAACCGGGAAGTGAAGCCGCAACGCTTCACTTCCTGATTCCCTCACCCAGGATGGCGGCGGCAGCTGCCGAGAACCGAGCAGGTTCTCGGCATCCCCTGCCGACAGCGCTGGACCCTGGGACAGGTAAGTGGCCATGTATTAAAAGTCAGCAGCTGCAGTATTTGTAGCTGCTGGCTTTTAATTTTTTTTTTTTTTGGCGGTGTGGGTGAACCCCCGCTTTAAATAACAAACATGTTATACTTCCCTCCACTGTGCGGCTCGTTTTGCACAGAGTGGCCCCGATCCTCCTCTTCTGGGGTCCCCTGGCGGCTCTCGCGGCTCCTCCCTGCATCATATAACCCCTAGGAGAAGCGCTCTCCTGGGGGGGGGGGTGTTACCTTCCGTGCACGCTCCCGAGTCCAGCATTTTCATCCATAGACCCGAATGCCGGACTCGCCAACCCCCTCCCAGCGCCCGCGTCATTGGATTTGATTGACCGCAGCGGGAGCCAATGGCTGTGCTGTTATCAATCTATCCAATCAAGAGCCGAGAACCCCGGGCAGAGGAAGAGCGTGTGAAGTTCCAGGGCTCAGGTGAGTAAAACGGGGGGGGAGGGGGGGGTTTCGGTCACTGCCAGGTGTTTTTTCACCTTAATGCATAAGATGCACGAGGGGTTGTGTGTGTGTTTTGTATTGTTTGCTTATAAAATCAATTAAAAAGAGCGCGTCCATCAGCGCCGTCCCATCCTGTATACAGATATAGAGGAATGGGAGGCTTGTACTGTACAGAGAGAAGCTGAATATATATATGTATGTATGTGTGTGTGTGTATATGTATATATGTATGTATATATGTATATATATATACATATATACGTGTCGGGGGGGGGGGGTTGTCATCGGCTCCATTTCATGTCCGGCACACTCACTGGTCACATGACCTATAATGAGGAAGTCGTGTGCGGCGTATTTTGGATTATTTTTTATTGTTATTGCCATGAATATAACATTGAATGATTTTCTGCACTGTACTATTTATTATGTGTGCTGCTAATGACAAAACCCTCCATATACAGTGAGGGGGAAAAGTATTTGATCGGCTGCTGATTTTGTAGGTTTGCCCCACTGACAAACGATCCGTCTATAATTTTATTGGTCGGTTTATTATACCAGTGAGAGAATAACAACAAAAATATCCAGAAAAAAGCATTTCATAAAAGTTCTAAATTGATTTGCATTTTAATGAGTGAAATAAGTATGTGAACCCTTCACAAAACATGACTTAGTAGTTGGTGGAGAAACCCTTGTTGGTGATCACAGAGGTCAGACGTTTCTTGGAGTTGGCCTCCAGGTTTGCTCACATCTCAGGAGGGATTTTGTCCTCTTTGCAGATCCTCTCCAAGTCATGAAGGTTTCCAGGTTGAAGTTTGGTAACTCCAACCTTCAGCTCCCTCCACATATTTTCTATGGGATTAAGGTCTGGAGACTGGCTAGGCCACTCCAGGACGTGAATGTGGTTGTAAATCCACTAGAAAAAAAAAGAAAACCTGAAACACAAAGGCATAATGGATCTAGTATGTATAACTCATTATGAAATATTCACCTTCGATCGAAGCCCCCGCTGCAATCCCCGCACACTGGTCCGGCCGGTGACATTGCTCCCAGAGTTATTTCCGGGTATCAATGTCTCCAGCGCTGTGATTGGCCGGAGCCGCGATGACGTCACTCTTGTGCATGCGCGCAGGAGCCGCAGGTAACGGCACGTCGGCTGAAGCAACAGCACGAACGAGCCGCTACATAACGTGCCAATGAGGTCGGCACATGCCGATATAGGGGGATATCTCCTAAACCATGCAGGTTTAGGAGATATCCAGGGTAGCTACAGATAAGCATTATTATAGATGTACCCGTACAACTATACAGGTACCTGTACAACCACTTTAATGTGCTTCTTCCTGAGCCCCTCCTTTGTTGTCTTGGCCGTGTGTTTTGGGTCATTGTCATGCTGGAAGACCCATCCATGACCCATCTTCAGTGTTCTGGCTGAGGGAAGGAGGTTCTCACCCAAGATTTGATGGTACATGGGGCCCCGTCCATCGTCCCTTTGATGCGGTGAAGTTGTCCTGTCCCCTTAGCAGAAAAATACCCCAAAGCATAATGTCTCCACCTCCATGTATGATGGTGGGGGATGGTGTTCTTGGGGTCATAGGACCTCCATGTATGATGGTGGGGGATGGTGTTCTTGGGGTCATAGGTCCTCCATGTGTGATGGTGGGTTATGGTGTTCTTGGGGTCATAGGACCTCCATGTATGACGGTGGGGGATGGTGTTCTTAGGGTCATAGGACCTCCATGTATGACGGTGGGGGATGGTGTTCTTAGGGTCATAGGACCTCCATGTATGACGGTGGGGGATAGTGTTCTTAGGGTCATAGGACCTCCATGTATGACGGTGGGGGATGGTGTTCTTGGGGTCATAGGACCTCCATGTATGACGGTGGGGGATGGTGTTCTTGGGGTCATAGGACCTCCATGTATGACGGTGGGGGATGGTGTTCTTGGGGTCATAGGACCTCCATGTATGATGGTGGGGGATGGTGTTCTTGGGGTCATAGGACCTCCGTGTATGATGGTGGGGGATGGTGTTCTTGGGGTCATAGGACCTCCGTGTATGATGGTGGGGGATGGTGTTCTTGGGGTCATAGGACCTCCATGTATGATGGTGGGGGATGGTGTTCTTGGGGTCATAGGACCTCCATGTATGACGGTGGGGGATGGTGTTCTTGGGGTCATAGGACCTCCATGTATGACGGTGGGGGATGGTGTTCTTGGGGTCATAGGACCTCCATGTATGACGGTGGAGGATGGTGTTCTTGGGGTCATAGGTCCTCCATGTATGACGGTGGGGGATGGTGTTCTTGGGGTCATAGGTCCTCCATGTATGACGGTGGGGGGATGGTGTTCTTGGGGTCATAGGTCCTCCATGTATGACGGTGGGGGGATGGTGTTCTTGGCGTCATAGGACCTCCATGTATGAGGGTGGGGGATGGTGTTCTTGGGGTCATAGGACCTCCATGTATGACGGTGGGGGATGGTGTTCTTGGCGTCATAGGACCTCCATGTATGAGGGTGGGGGATGGTGTTCTTGGGGTCATAGGACCTCTATTGTATGACGGTGGGGGATGGTGTTCTTGGGGTCATAGGACCTCCATGTATGACGGTGGGGGATGGTGTTCTTGGGGTCATAGGACCTCCATGTATGATGGTGGGGGATGGTGTTCTTGGGGTCATAGGTCCTCCATGTATGAGGGTGGGGGATGGTGTTCTTGGGGTCATAGGACCTCCATGTATGACAGTGGGGGATGGTGTTCTTGGGGTCATAGGACCTCCATGTATGACGGTGGAGGATGGTGTTCTTGGGGTCATAGGTCCTCCATGTATGACGGTGGGGGATGGTGTTCTTGGGGTCATAGGTCCTCCATGTATGACGGTGGGGGGATGGTGTTCTTGGGGTCATAGGTCCTCCATGTATGACGGTGGGGGGATGGTGTTCTTGGCGTCATAGGACCTCCATGTATGAGGGTGGGGGATGGTGTTCTTGGGGTCATAGGACCTCCATGTATGACGGTGGGGGATGGTGTTCTTGGCGTCATAGGACCTCCATGTATGAGGGTGGGGGATGGTGTTCTTGGGGTCATAGGACCTCTATTGTATGACGGTGGGGGATGGTGTTCTTGGGGTCATAGGACCTCCATGTATGACGGTGGGGGATGGTGTTCTTGGGGTCATAGGACCTCCATGTATAACGGTGGGGGATGGTGTTCTCGGGGTCATAGGACCTCCATGTATGACGGTGGGGGATGGTGTTCTCGGGGTCATAGGACCTCCATGTATAACGGTGGGGGATGGTGTTCTCGGGGTCATAGGACCTCCATGTATGATGGTGGGGGATGGTGTTCTTGGGGTCATAGGTCCTCCATGTATGACGGTGGGGGGTGGTGTTCTTGGGGGTCATAGGACCTCTCCATGTATGATGGTGAGGGATGGTGTTCTTGGGGTCATAGGTCCTCCATGTATGATGGTGGGGGATGGTGTTCTTGGGGTCATAGGACCTCCATGTATGACGGTGGGGGATGGTGTTCTTGGGGTCATAGGACCTCCATGTATGACGGTGGGGGATGGTGTTCTTGGGGTCATAGGACCTCCATGTATGACGGTGGGGGATGGTGTTCTTGGGGTCATAGGACCTCCATGTATAACGGTGGGGGATGGTGTTCTCGGGGTCATAGGACCTCCATGTATGACGGTGGGGGATGGTGTTCTCGGGGTCATAGGACCTCCATGTATGATGGTGGGGGATGGTGTTCTCGGGGTCATAGGACCTCCATGTATGATGGTGGGGGATGGTGTTCTCGGGGTCATAGGACCTCCATGTATGACGGTGGGGGATGGTGTTTTTGGGGTCATAGGACCTCCATGTATGACGGTGGGGGATGGTGTTTTTGGGGTCATAGGAGCATTCCTCCTCCTCCAAACACGGCGAGTTGAGTTGATGCCAAAGATCTCGATTTTGGTCTCCTCTGACCACAACACTTTCCCCCAGTTCTCCTCGGAATCATTCGATGTTCATTAGTGATCTTCAGATGGACCTGTACATGTGATTTCCTGAGTAGGGGGACCTTGCGGGGGCTGCAGGATTTCAGTCGATCACGGTGTAGTGTGTTACCGATTGTTTTCTTGGTGACTATGGTCCCAGCTGAGATCATTGACAAGATTCTCCCGTGTAGTTCTGGGCTGATTCCTCACCGTTCTCCTGATCATTGAACCTCCACGAGGTGAGATCTTGTATGGAGCCCCAGACCGAGGGAGATCGATCGTTATTTTGTGTTTCTTCCATTTGTGAATAATCCCCCCAACTGTTGTCACCTCTCACCAAGCTGCTTGGCGATGGTCTTGTAGCCCATTCCAGCCTTGTGTAGATCTACAATCTTCTCCCCGACATCCTTGGACAGATCTTTGGTGTTGGCCATGGTGGAGAGATTGGAATCTGATTGATTTGCTTCTGTGGACAGGTGTCTTCTATACAGGTAACAAGCTGAGATTAGGAGCACTCCCTTTAAGAGAGAAGAGAAGAGAAGAGTGCTCCTAATCTCAGCTAATTACCTGTATAGAAGACACCTGGGAGCCAGAAATCTTACTGATTGATAGGGGATCAAATACTTATTTCACTCATTACAATGCAAATCAATTGATACATTTTTTGAAATGCGTTTTTTCTGTATATTTTTGTTGTTATTCTGTCTCTCACTGGTAAAATCGTCCATTAACATACAAAATCAGCAGCCAATCAAATACTTTTTTGCCTCACTGTAGATGGCCAATCTCTCCCGTTATACTGAGCAGAGATATCGTCCTGTCCTGAGTGCAGTACACACAGATGGCCAGCCGAGGGCGCTGTATGACTCTTTGTTATAATGAGATGTCCTGAGTGCAGTAGATGCAGATAGGCAGCAGAGGGCGCCGTGTGTCTCTGGGATGGGATGTGGGGGGGGGGGGGGGGGTGCAGCATGTGAGCAGCTGGCAGAGTCAGTTTGCCTGCAGGGAGAAGATAGACACAGTCCGTTCTCTTCTCATGTGCTCTGCTGCAGGCTAAAGAATTGTTTTGTAACGTGTGAGGTGGAGCTCGGCCATCTTTATTGGGGGAGGGGGGGGTGAGGTTATAGGAAAATCCTCCCTACATTGAGGAAAGTATTCAGAGGAGAATAATTTGAGGACTTTCCAGTTTGGGGTATCATACAGACACATAACCCCCCCCCCCCCGCCCCCAATCATGGCACCCCATTGGGGAATTTTTCTTGCCCCCCCTTAGTTGGCACCGGAACAGGTGTGTCCCCATTAAAGGTTCCCACTCTCCTTCTGTTCTGGTGACCACGGTAACATTTTGGTTCATTGATACAAATGGGGAAGACTGCCAACAACACAGCACATAGGGTTTACCCTCTCCCAGTAAAGTTCTGTCTTTTGGATTCTTCAATCCCCTTCCCTCTGTATTCTCTCCCACCTTTCTCTGAACCCCCCCCCCCCCAGAACTCCCGGCTTTCCCCAGTGTATGACATCTCATTTATCTGCATTAAACTATTAAACTTTCTTTGTCATTCAGCTGCTTATTCAGCTTGTAAGTTTGATTCTTCACTGGCAACATGCTTGTTCTAGCACAGCGACAATAGTGAAGCCAGGAGACGGGGTGCAGATCGATAGAGACACCCCCTGAATATGTCCTGACCGGGGTCCTTGAACTGAGATCCCTATTGCTGGCAGGACTGGGCTGGGGGGGGTAGGAAGAATAGGCCACCACCTCAGGAGGGGTTTACCAAAAACAGGAGCGGCAACCTATCTTGCTGAGGTCATTCACAGTTCATGGGGGATGGGGGGGGGGCATTGGCCTGGGGTGTACAGGACTTTTTCCAGCACTTTTTGTTTGCAGTTGCCTTCCTGTTGGTTGTGGGTGATGTACAATGTTGAGTATCTGCTCGTCATGTTGGACCTCAGCCTTTCCCAACCTTTTTACCTCAGAGGAACCCTTAAAAAAAATTTCAGGTGTCCCGGGAACCCCGCTAAGATTTGTCCATCGGGTTATAAGGGAAATGCCTCTAACATTGGTGGTCCATGGAAGGAATGACCCCTTACATTGCTGGTTGGAATGCCACCCTTACAGTTGGCCAACCATGTACTATGAAGACACCATCAGATGGGAGGTCAACCAGCCATAGCTCAATGAACCCCTAACCACCTCTGGAGGAACCCTAGAGTTCCACTGAACACTAGTTGAGACGTTCATGTTGTATGGTTTTAGGTATCTGCTAGTCGTGTTGAATGTTGTTGGGTATCTGCTGGATGGTGGAGAGTATCTGCCAGTCATGCCAGATGGTGTCGGGTTTCTGTCAGTCAAGCTGTATAGTGTTGGATATCTGCCAGTCATGTTGGATGGCAGCCGTTTTCAACCTTTTTACCCCAGAGAAATCCTTCAGGGGTCATAGGGGCATTTTTCTTGACATTGGTGGTTGTGAAAGGAATGACCCCTTACAGTCCTGGTTGGAAAACCACCATTACAGTTAACGAAGACTGGAAGACCCCATCAGATTGGGACGTCAACCAGCCACAGCTCAAGAAACCCATCGGAACCTCTGGAGGAACCCTAGTTGAGAATGCCCGTTGGATGGTGTGGTGTATCTGGCCATCATGTTGGACCTCAGTCTTTCTCAACCTTTTTACCCCAGAGGAACCCCTGCTAAAATGAGTCTGTCATAAGGAAAATGCCCCTGACATTGGTGGTTGTGGAAGGAATGACCACTTACAGTGCTGGTTGGAATGCTACCCTTACATTTAGCTAAGACTGGAAGACTCCATCAGATTGGGACATCAACCAGCCACATCTCTAGGGACCCTGGTTGAGAATACCTGTTGTAATGTGTTGAGCATCTGCCCTTCATGTTGTACGGTGTTGAGTATCTGCTCATCGTGTTGAACCTCGGCCTTTCTCAACCTTTTTTAGCTAATTTTCAGGTGTCCTGGGAACCTCGCTAAGATTAGTCCATCAGGTGTTGGGGGCATTTTCCTTATAACATTGGTAGTCAGTGGAAGAAATATCCACTTACAGTGCTGGTTGGAAATCCACCCTTACAGCTGGCCAGCCGGGAACTATGGCGGCTCCATCAAATGGGAGGTCAATCAACCACAGCTCAAGGGACCCCTAATAACCTCTGGAGGAACCCTAGAGTTCCACGGAACCCTGGTTGAGACGTTCATGTTGAATAATGTGTAGAGTATCTGTCACATGAGATAAAGTCATGTATCTGTCGGTCATGCTAGACAGTGTCCGGTTTCTGTTGGTCACGTTGGACAGTGCTGGGTATCTGTCATTCATGCTGTAAGGTTATATAGAAGAGAAACGATTTGGGACTTTAAATGAGGCGGTGACCTGGTAAGGTCCAGTGCCTCCATCCCTATCTATTGAAAAAGCAGGAAGTGGGACTTTGAATGAAGCACATAGCTACTAATATTCATTTTTTTATATAAATTAAAATCTTTTATGGCGGTAACAAGGTACATAACAAGAAGGATAGAAACACGGCATATATCGGCTCTACGCGTTTCATGGATTGTTCCATGCACGTGATTAGGGTATATATAATATAGATGATAGAAAAATCAGTTTTGGTCTGACCCTGTCAAGGGAAAGGATGATAATAAGGAAAATTTAAATGGAATAAAAATTGATAAACCCAAAGAAACCCTCGCTCTTAAAAATACTTACAAGGGTTGCTATATAGTGAAGGTATGGCACTTGGGATCGCTGTAGGGTGTTGGATATATGCCAGTCATATTGGACAGTGTTGAGCATCTGCCTGTCGTGTCGGACGGCAGCCCTTCTCAACCTTTTTACCCCAGAGGAACCCTTGAAAAAAATATTCAGGTGTCCAGGGAACCCGGCTAAGATTAGTCGATCAGGCCTTAAAAGG
Organism: Lithobates septentrionalis; assembly: GCA_037952835.1. Taxonomy (NCBI): domain Eukaryota; kingdom Metazoa; phylum Chordata; class Amphibia; order Anura; family Ranidae; genus Lithobates; species Lithobates septentrionalis. The sequence goes on along the minus strand of JBBDGP010005701.1, from coordinate 28,765 downwards.
GAAATGCCCCTAACATTAGGACTGACCCCTTACAGTGCTGTTTGGAATGCCACCCTTACAGTTGGCCAACCTGGAACTATGAAGGAAAGTCAACCAGCCACAGCTCAAGGAACCCCTAACAACTTCTTAAGGAACCTTGGTTGAGACATTCATGTTGTATGATGTGGAGTATCGGCTGGTCATGTTGTATGGTATCTGCCAGTCACACTGAATGGTGTTGGGTTTCTGTCAGTCATGTTTGTAGGGTGATGGATATATGGCGGTCATGGTGGATGATGTTGAGTATCTGCACGTCGTGTCAGACGGCAGCCTTTCTCAACCTTTTTACCCCAGAGGAATCCTTCATAAGGGAAATTAATCTGACATTGGTGGTTGTAGAAGAAAGGACACCTTACAATGGTGATTGGAATGTTATCCATACAGTCAGCTGGACTGGAAGACCCCATCAGATTGGGACATCAACCAGCCATAGCTCAAGGAACCTCTGGAGGAACCCTAGTTAAGAATGCCTGTCGGCTGGTGTTGAGTATCTGCCTGTCATGCTTGACGGCAGCCTTTCTTAACATTTTTTTACCCCAGCGGAACCCTTGAAATAATTTTCAGGTGTCCTGGGGACCCCACTAAGATTAGTCCATCAGGGGTCATAAGGGATATGCCCCTAACATTGGTGGTTGTGGAAGAAATTACTCCTTACAGTGCTGATTGGAATGCTAACCTGGAAGATACCATCACATTGGGTCGTCAACTAGCCACAGCTTAAGAAGCCTTGAGGAACCTCTGGAGGAACCCTAGTTGATAATTCTTGTCGTATGGTATTGAGTATCTGCCGGTCATGTTGTATGGTGGTAGATATCTGCCGGTCCTCGGTTTGGTACGTCTTTCAGGTGGGATGGTCAGCCAGCCACAGCTCAAGGAACCCCCTAGAAACCTCTGGAGGAACCCTGGTTGAGAACGCTAGTGTTGAATCCCTAGGTATCTTTGGAGAAACTCTAGAGTGTCATTGGACCAATGGGAACCTCTGGAGGAACCCTAGTTGATAATTGTTGTTGTATGGTGTGTATCTGCCAGTCATATTGTACGGTTCCGAGTATCTGTCGGTCACGTCGGACAGTGTTGGATATCTGCCGGTCCTCGGATCGGTACGTCTGCCGGGCGGGATGGTCACGGGTTAAGTTGTCTGCGCCGGCCGCCTCCTGTGTGACGCGTCAGGAATGAATAAGATGTAACTGGGGTTCCAGGGAGCAGGTCCTTGACCCGGCGGGGTGACAGCACGGTGACTGCTCAGACGTCTGTGTGCGTGCCACAGCCGCGTTCGCTCCCAGGTGGGTAATTAGAGGCGTTTGAAGGGAGCGCAGGAGCCGCTAATTTGTGCTTCACTTTGCATATTTCTTCAGCCGTATGAATTAAACATCAGATGAGAGTTGGCATGAAGCACCTCGCCCATCCCCCAACCACCGCCAGGACCGGGCCAGGAAAACCGCAATCCGGGAGGATGGAGATGGCAGAAAGATGGGGGGGGGGGTTTGATCGTGCTAAATACAGCGAGTATAGATGGGTTGTAACAGCGCACCTTCTGCATTGTGCGGTATCCAATGGCAACCAATCAGAAATGAGAGATTTAATTCAGGGGCTACTTGCAGAACGCAGAATTTGGGGGCCATTAGCTTTGTCTTTCCATCAATAAGTATCAAAAACCAAACTTGTGTCTATTTTGGAAGAAGTAGGACAGAGTTAAAATTCATCTGCATCCTGTTAGGGAGATTTCCCTTCATTCCTGTCCCAGAGACACATCCATCAGTTTGTGTCTCTGTGACAACCAGGACATAAAGGGTGAATCTCCCCAGCGGGGACACAGACTGCAGTAAAACATGACAGGGGCTCTAATCCTTCCACACTCCATCCAAAAGTAATAAAAGGATTTGGCTTTAGATCCACTTTAAGTTGTAGAGCCGGGGTAAGCATGGCCGCCCTGGAACCTGTATTGTCAATGAGCGCTTCCATTATTCTGTCCATCCAGGTACCCTGTGTCTGTCTAAGTGGGCCCTTAAGGGGGGGGGGGGGGGCGCTCTGCAGTCAGAATTCCAATATCCCCGGCCCGCTACAAAGTGATCCCCATAGAATGTGACTTGACCCCCATAACGTGACCCAAAACCGTAACCCATAAGATGTGACCCGAAACCTATAGGACTTAACAGACATCTCTAATTCTAACCCATAGGATGTGACCTGTGTCCCATAGAAGGTGACCTGTGAGCCTATGCCCATTGGATGACCTGTGACCTTATGCCCATAGGATGACCTGCCACCCATAGGATGCCATCTGTGACCCATAGAAGATGACCGTGACCTTATGCCCAAATGATAAGCTGACACCCATTGGATGTGACCTGTGCTCCCTAGAAGATGACCTTCCACTCACAGGATGCGATGCATAGAATGTGACCTGTGGCCCATAGGTGTCCCTAACCCATAGGATTTGACCCTAAAGCTATAGAACTCTCCCAGCCCAGACACAAGCTGACACCTATAGAATGTGACCCACAGGAGGTGACCTGAAAGCTAATAGATGACCTACCACCCATAAAATATGCCCTGTGACCCATAGAAGATGACACCCATGGGATGTGACCTGCCCATAGAAGGACCTGCTACCCTAGGATGTGACCTGTGACCCATAGAAGGACCTGCTACCCCTAGGATGTGACCTGTGACCCATAGAAGGACCTGCTACCCTAGGATGTGACCTGTGACCCATAGAAGGACCTGCTACCCCTAGGATGTGACCTGTGACCCATAGAAGGACCTGCTACCCCTAGGATGTGACCTGTGACCCATAGAAGGACCTGCTACCCTAGGATGTGACCTGTGACCCATAGAAGGACCTGCTACCCTAGGATGTGACCTGTGACCTATAGAAGGACCTGCTACCCCTAGGATGTGACCTGTGACCTATAGAAGGACCTGCTACCCCTAGGATGTGACCCATAGAAGGACCTGCTACCCCTAGGATGTGACCTGTGACCTATAGAAGGACCTGCTACCCCTAGGATGTGACCCATAGAAGGACCTGCTACCCCTAGGATGTGACCTGTAACCCATAGAAGGACCTGCTACCCCTAGGATATGACCTGTAACCCATAGAAGGACCTGCTACCCTAGGATGTGACCTGTAACCCATAGAAGGACCTGCTACCCCTAGGATATGACCTGTAACCCATAGAAGGACCTGCTACCCTAGGATGTGACCTGTGACCCATAGAAGGACCTGCTACCCTAGGATGTGACCTGTGACCTATAGAAGGACCTGCTACCCCTAGGATGTGACCCATAGAAGGACCTGCTACCCTAGGATGTGACCCATAGAAGGACCTGCTACCCTAGGATGTGACCTGTAACCCATAGAAGGACCTGCTACCCTAGGATGTGACCTGTGACCCATAGAAGGACCTGCTACCCCTAGGATATGACCTGTGACCCATAGAAGGACCTGCTACCCCTAGGATATGACCTGTAACCCATAGAAGGACCTGCACATCCTAGGGTAGCAGGTCCTTCTATGGGTTACAGGTCATATCCTAGGGGTAGCAGGTCCTTCTATGGGTTACAGGTCACATCCTAGGGTAGCAGGTCCTTCTATGGGTCACATCCTAGGGTAGCAGGTCCTTCTATGGGTCACATCCTAGGGGTAGCAGGTCCTTCTATAGGTCACAGGTCACATCCTAGGGTAGACCTGTGACCCATAGAAGGACCTGCTACCCTAGGATGTGACCTGTGACCCATAGAAGGACCTGATACCAATAGGATGTGACCCATGACCCATAGAAGGACCTGCTACCCCTAGGATGTGACCTGTGACCCATAGAAGGACCTGCTACGCCTAGGATGTGACCTGTGACCCATAGAAGGACCTGCTACCCCTAGGATGTGACCTGTGACCCATAAAAGGACCTGCTACCCCTAGGATGTGACCTGTGACCCATAAAAGGACCTGCTACCCCTAGGATGTGACCTGTGACCCATAAAAGGACCTGCTACCCCTAGGATGTGACCTGTGACCTATAGAAGGACCTGCTACCCCTAGGATGTGACCTGTGACCTATAGAAGGACCTGCTACCCCTAGGATGTGACCCATAGAAGGACCTGCTACCCTAGGATGTGACCTGTAACCCATAGAAGGACCTGCTACCCCTAGGATGTGACCCATAGAAGGACCTGCTACCCCTAGGATGTGACCTGTAACCCATAGAAGGACCTGCTACCCCTAGGATATGACCTGTGACCCATAGAAGGACCTGCTACCCTAGGATGTGACCTGTGACCCATAGAAGGACCTGCTACCCCTAGGATGTGACCTGTGACCCATAGAAGGACCTGCTACCCCTAGGATGTGACCTGTGACCCATAGAAGGACCTGCTACCCTAGGATGTGACCTGTGACCCATAGAAGGACCTGCTACCCCTAGGATGTGACCTGTAACCCATAGAAGGACCTGCTACCCCTAGGATATGACCTGTGACCCATAGAAGGACCTGCTACCCTAGGATGTGACCTGTGACCCATAGAAGGACCTGCTACCCCTAGGATGTGACCTGTGACCCATAGAAGGACCTGCTACCCCTAGGATGTGACCTGTGACCCATAAAAGGACCTGCTACCCCTAGGATGTGACCTGTGACCTATAGAAGGACCTGCTACCCCTAGGATGTGACCTGTGACCTATAGAAGGACCTGCTACCCCTAGGATGTGACCCATAGAAGGACCTGCTACCCTAGGATGTGACCTGTAACCCATAGAAGGACCTGCTACCCCTAGGATATGACCTGTAACCCATAGAAGGACCTGCTACCCTAGGATGTGACCTGTGACCCATAGAAGGACCTGCTACCCCTAGGATGTGACCTGTAACCCATAGAAGGACCTGCTACCCCTAGGATATGACCTGTGACCCATAGAAGGACCTGCTACCCTAGGATGTGACCTGTGACCCATAGAAGGACCTGCTACCCCTAGGATGTGACCTGTGACCCATAGAAGGACCTGCTACCCCTAGGATGTGACCTGTGACCCATAGAAGGACCTGCTACCCCTAGGATGTGACCTGTGACCCATAGAAGGACCTGCTACCCCTAGGATGTGACCTATAGAAGATGACTTTGCCCACTCAGGACGGCTCCTCTGAGGTGTATTTTTGGGGTGTGGTGGGCGGGGTATAATCTCTCCTCTTCTTCCTCCGCAGTCCATGAGACGGAAATCGCCCTCTTCTGTGACGCCGACTACAGACAGTACAAGAAGAATCCCGTCTGCAGCTGGTGACCAGAACGTTCCGCCATCTTCTCTGACCCTGGAGGATTCTGGGAACTCGGACTTGGACTGTTCTTCTGATCGGGAGTGATAAGACTTTTATCTCCTCCATCACACCAACCAATAAACTGCCTCCCCAACCCCCGCTCTGTGTGCAGGTCACCACTTCTTGGGGGGCCCCATGACTGCAGTTCTTGGGGCCCAGGGCAGGAGAGCACTTTGTCCGGTCTCCATGATCTCAGTACTACATGGCCTTGGTGTGGGGGAGGGGAATATTCTGCAGGATCAGTATTGGGTGGGGTGTAAAATTCATGAGCAAATCTGTCTCTAGATTTTACCTGCCAAAGGATTCATATTTTTGTCCATTCAGTTCTGAGATTTACACAGCAAAGTAACGCAGGTCTTGTGCCTGTGATTGGATGATGAAAGGAGAAGCAGCAGACTGATGAGCTCATTTCTGGCACTCTGCTCTCCCCTCATATCAGCATGCCTTTTGGACTGCAGCACTTCTGCTTGGCTCCTTGTTCTGCTTTTCCCTCTCCCAGTCTGAGCTCTGCTGTACATAGATTATAGGAGGATGACGGTAATTATACGGCTTGTAATAAATAATATGAACACAGATCTGCATTAGTTTATGTACGGCCGCAGTTCAGCTTTGAAGTGTACCAGTGGGCGGAGCTTTTGTGGTGAAGGGTTACACCCCCTGTCAGGTTTTATTGTCTGTGTCCCCGCTGGGGAGATTCACCCTAAATCTCTCCAGGTGTCACTGAGACAGAATGTGAATGGAAATCCAAAAATGTTGGTGCCGTCCCCAATGGAGAATTTCCCCTCCCCCCTTGTTCTGGGGACAACGGACTATGAGGGGATTTCCTCTCACTTCCTCTTGTGTCCCTGCAGCAGGAAGTGAAGGGAAATCCCCCCAATAGGACCCAGAACAACCAATCAGATTTCAGTTCACCGACGTCAGGTCAGTCAAAGATGAACTCTGATTGGTCAGACGAATAACCGACTTCCACCAATCGCCTTCCCTGCACAGAGATACCAGACGGGGGATGGTAAAACATTTTATTAAGGCACAAATTCTGAATACTAAATTCCGATCACAGAGAGCGGATTGTACAAATCGCAGCATTCGTCCGCAGAGCTGACACTTCATAACACCGGAACAGGAAGTCCTGAGATACATAGTAATACTTTTCATCAAACATTCATACCGCTCCAACCCCCCCAGGCCGCCCCCCCCCCCCCGTGACACAGCAATACCGCCCCAACCCCCCCTGGTGACAAGCCGATACTGCTCCCCCCCGTGACATGCCAATACCGCCCCAACACACCCCCCCGTGACACGCCGATTCTGCGTGGGCGATACCGCTAATGGGTGACACCAATACTGGGATGGGGGGCAGACGGGTGACACCAATACTGGGATGGGGGGGCAGACGGGTGACACCAATACTGGGATGGGGGGCAGACGGGTGACACCAATACTGGGATGGGGGGGCAGACGGGTGACACCAATACTGGGATGGGGGGCAGACGGGTGACACCAATACTGGGATGGGGGGCAGACGGGTGACACCAATACTGGGATGGGGGGGCAGACGGGTGACACCAATACTGGGATGGGGGGGGCAGACGGGTGACACCAATACTGGGATGGGGGGCAGACGGGTGACACCAATACTGGGATGGGGGGGCAGACGGGTGACACCAATACTGGGATGGGGGGGCAGACGGGTGACACCAATACTGGGATGGGGGGGCAGACGGGTGACACCAATACTGGGATGGGGGGGCAGACGGGTGACACCAATACTGGGATGGGGGGGCAGACGGGTGACACCAATACTGGGATGGGGGGGCAGACGGGTGACACCAATACCAGACCCGTGTTCAGTGTTCATAGATCATTCACAGCAGATGATTAGAGAGGTTGTGCAGTCAATCATTGTCATGAAATGGGAAGATCTCATCCTAACCTGCTGGGGGCGCTGCACTCAGATCTGCTCTGATGGTAGGACAGTCACCCCCATACCTGAGACTCTGCATTGTATTGGCCGGCTGTGAGATGTTCTGCATAACATGACAGGAGCTCATACTTTGTGACTGTCCATCAGCAGCATCAATCAGAGAGAAGACTCCGCCTACTTTCATCAATCCTCACCAATCAGGAGGGAAGACAGCGCTGCACACTCCGCCTTCCCCCATCACCCCTCATGTGATTCCATGTAGGGTGAGGGAGGGCGCTGCGCCCTGTGCAGGGCGAGGGGAGATGCTGCGTCTGGTGCAGGGCGAGGGAAGAGGCAGTGCGGGGCGAGGGGAGACGTTGCGACCGCTGCGGGGCGAGGCGGTGCAGGGCGAGGGAAGAGGCGGTGCAGGGTGAGGGGAGACGCTGCGTCCGGTGCGTGGAGAAGCAGTGCAGGGTGGTGCAGGGCGAGGGGAGAGGCGGTGCAGGGCGAGGGAAGGGGTGGTGCAGGGCGAGGTGGTGCAGGGCGAGGGAAGGGGTGGTGCAGGGCGAGGGGAGAAGCGGTGCAGGGTGAGGGGAGACATTGCGTCTGGTGCGGGGAGAGGCAGGGCGAGGGGAGATGTTGCGTCCGCTGCGGGGAGAGGCGGTGCAGGGCGAGGGAAGGGGTGGTGCAGGGCGAGGGAAGGGGTGGTGCAGGGCGAGGGGAGACGTTGCGTCCGCTGCGGCGCGAGGGGAGAGGCGGTGCAGGGCGAGGGAAGGGGTGGTGCAGGGCGAGGGGAGACGTTGCGTCCGCTGCGGGGCGAGGCGGTGCAGGGCGAGGGAAGGGGTGGTGCAGGGCGAGGGGAGAAGCCGCACAGGGTCTATCTCAGCATGCGTGGTACACAGACTATCATTTACTATGACAGGTCCTCTTTATCTGGCGGGGCCCCGGTTGCTGGCCTCAGATGCCTCTCCGTTCCTCGGGGGCCGGCTGTCTGTCCTCATCACATCCTGCCCCCCTGTGGGGGCCCCGGGCTCTCAGGATTTGTCTCGGGGGCACCATTAACATTTCATGTTTTCCTCTCATCGTTCTCCGAATCTCATCACATGGAAGATGCCGATTCCCCAACATCCTGTCACTCCTCAGTGCTGGGGGCCCGGCCCGCTCAGTCTGTGGCCCCTCAGTGGGTCTGGAAAGGGACCCTTTCCGGGGGGAACATTTACCAACCAAATCATAGAGTCCAGCTTGCTCCATAAAGTGCAGTAACACTTAGCGATGTGCAGTAACCCCCGGCAACCACTCTCTGGAATAGATATTTTCTGGAGGCACTTTATTAAAGTGGAACTCCGTTGGCAGTATTTGGTGGGGAGGGGGATGGATGAACTTCCTCTTCTGACCACAGTGGGGCCCCAGAGAGCAGGAAATCCACATTCCAGCTTTGTATTCCATTGATGACTCCGGGGAGAACACCGTCCTTTGGTCCTCCATACACTGCAGTACTATGGTGTCTGATCGTTGTCTGTCCCCTCACTACCGCTATGATCACACTGCAGGAAGTGGGAGGAAATCTCCCCCATGGGGACACAGAGCAGGGACCCCGCCCCCAATAATAACATTTCACAGAATGCAACTTTATTAAAGGAGAGCAAAACCAGATGTGCATCTTCTCTGAGGGCTCCAAACTATTATGTGGAGGGCTGTGTGGTTACTACAGTGATGGGTGGTGGACCCTGTGGTTGCTATGGGTTACTACAGTGATGGGTGGTGGACTCTGTGGTTGCTATGGGTTACTACAGTGATGGGTGGTGGACCCTGTGGTTGCTATGGGTTACTACAGTGATGGGTGGTGGACTCTGTGGTTGCTATGGGTTACTACAGTGATGGGTGGTGGACCCTGTGGTTGCTATGGGTTATTACAGTGATGGGTGGTGGACCCTGTGGTTGCTATGGGTTACTACAGTGATTGGTGGTGGACTCTGTGGTTGCTATGGGTTACTACAGTGATGGGTGGTGGACTCTGTGGTTGCTATGGGTTACTACAGTGATGGGTGGTAGAATGGTTGCTATGGGTTACTGCACATCCCTGTTTCTCCCACGGCCTGTAGGGGGCGCCGTTCTCAGTTCTTTTTTTACTTCTCCACCTTTCTACATGGAGATTGTGGAAAATTCCGCTTCCCATCCCCCCCCTCCAGGCGGTGCGGCGCCCCCCTATGAACCTCTTCCTCCATTGGTCTATACGTTGCTGGAAGATTCGATAGACGTGTCGCTGAGATCGGAGAACCTGGCGCTGGTGTTCTTCTCCCACCCCCGGCGGATCCTCGCCAGCTTTGTGCGGAGGCAGGGCAGGAGGAAGGCGGTGCGGGTGAGGATGATGATGAGCGGTAGGATGAGGGTCAGGGTGAAGGTCGGGGGAAGGTAGAACTTGTAGCGATTTGCCTGGAACGCTCGTTTCCAGCCGAAGGTCAGAGTGTGGAGGGTGGCGACCACCAGGGCGGCAAATCCCAACTTTGACTGCAAAGACAAAAAAATAAACGTTTAAAGAATTTGCGCATTATGGCGGCGGAGTCCTGATTAAGCCGCATTCAGATTTGTACGGGGGAGGGGGAGGGTCCCCTGCGACCAGAAAAGTCAGGAATTAACCGGTCACAATTTTCACTTCAATTGTAACGGACAAAAAGAAGAAAATAATTGGAGAAGAAAAGCGAAAAACTCCCATTACAAATTCTTCTTTAGTCTCTCCGGAGACTGAGGGGGGAGGGGAGGGCTGTGTGCGGCACTGAGCACCAACGGGGCACAGCACTGCAGACTGGGGGGGTCATCATACATTTCATCTACACCCCCCAATACTGCAGACTGGGGGGGTCATCATACATTCCATCTACACCCCCCAATCTCTGCCCCCCGACACTGCAAACTGGGGGGTCATCATACATTCCATCTACACCCCCCAATCCCTGCACCCCGACACTGCAGACTGGGGGGTCATCATACATTCCATCTACACCCCCCAATCCCTGCACCCCGACACTGCAAACTGGGGGGTCATCATACATTCCATCTACACCCCCCAATCTCTGCACCCCGACACTGCAAACTGGGGGGTCATCATACATTCCATCTACACCCCCCAATCCCTGCACCCCGACACTGCAAACTGGGGGGTCATCATACATTCCATCTACACCCCCCAATCTCTGCACCCCGACACTGCAAACTGGGGGGTCATCATACATTCCATCTACACCCCCCAATCCCTGCACCCCGACACTGCAAACTGGGGGGTCATCATACATTCCATCTACACCCCCCAATCCCTGCACCCCGACACTGCAGACTGGGGGGTCATCATACATTCCATCTACACCCCCCAATCTCTGCACCCCGACACTGCAGACTGGGGGGGTCATCATACATTCCATCTACACCCCCCAATCTCTGCCCCAAAGCACTGCAGACTGGGGGGGTATCATACATTCCATCTACACCCCCCAATCTCTGCCCCCCGACACTGCAAACTGGGGGGGGGGTCATCATACATTCCATCTACACCCCCAATCTCTGCCCCCCGACACTGCAAACTGGGGGGGGGTCATCATACATTCCATCTACACCCCCAATCTCTGCACCCGACACTGCAGACTGGGGGGGGTCATCATACATTCCATCTACACCCCCCAATCTCTGCACCCCGACACTGCAAACTGGGGGGGTATCATACATTTCATCTACACCCCCCAATCTCTGCCCCCCGACACTGCAAACTGGGGGGTATCATACATTTCATCTACACCCCCCAATCTCTGCCCCCCGACACTGCAAACTGGGGGGGTATCATACATTTCATCTACATCCCCCAATCTCTGCACCCCGACACTGCAGACTGGGGGGGGGTCATCATACATTCCATCTACAACCCCCCAATCTCTGCCCCCCGACACTGCAGACTGGGGGGTCATCATACATTTCATCTACACCCCCCAATCCCTGTACCCCGACACTGCAAACTGGGGGGGTCATCATACATTCCATCTACACCCCCCAATCTCTGCACCCCGACACTGCAGACGGGGGGTCATCATACATTCCATCTACACCCCCCAATCTCTGCACCCCGACACTGCAAACTGGGGGGGGGGGTCATCATACATTCCATCTACACCCCCAATCTCTGCACCCCGACACTGCAGACTGGGGGGGTCATCATACATTCCATCTACACCCCCCAATCTCTGCACCCCGACACTGCAAACTGGGGGGGTATCATACATTTCATCTACACCCCCCAATCTCTGCCCCCCGACACTGCAAACTGGGGGGTATCATACATTTCATCTACACCCCCCAATCTCTGCAAACTGGAGGGGTATCATACATTTCGTCTACATCCCCCAATCTCTGCACCCCGACACTGCAGACTGGGGGGGGGTCATCATACATTCCATCTACACCCCCCAATCTCTGCACCCGACACTGCAAACTGGGGGGGTCATCATACATTCCATCTACATCCCCCAATCTCTGCCCCCCAGCACTGCAGACTGGGGGGGTCATCATACATTCCATCTACACCCCCGCAATCTCTGCACCCCGACACTGCATATTGGGGGGTCATCATACATTCCATCTACAACCCCCCCCCCCCAATCACTGCCCCCCAGCACTGCAGATTGGGGGGAGTCATACATTCCATCTACAACCCCCCCCAATCTGCGCCCCAGCACTGCAGATTGGGGGGGGGTCATCATACATTCCATCTACACCCCCCAATCTCTGCCCCCCGACACTGCAGATTGGGGGGGTCATCATACATTCCATCTACCACCCCCCCTCCCCCAATCTCTGCCCCCCAGCACTGCAGACTGGGGGGGGGTCATCATACATTCCATCTACACCCCCCAATCTCTGCCCCCCGACACTGCAGATTGGGGGGGGTCATCATACATTCCATCTACCACCCCCCCTCCCCCAATCTCTGCCCCCCAGCACTGCAGATTGGGGGGGTTATCATACATTCCATCTACAACCCCCCCATCTCTGCACCCCGACACTGCAGACTGGGGGGGGTCATCATACATTCCATCTACAACCCCCCCCCCAATCACTGCCCCCCAGCACTGCAGATTGGGGGGGGTGATACATTCCATCTACAACCCCCCCCTTCACTGCCCCCCAGCACTGCAGATTGGGGAGGTCATCATACATTCCATCTACAACCCCCCCAATCTCTGCCCCCCAGCACTGCAGACTGGGGGGGGTCATCATACATTCCATCTACAACCCCCCAATCTCTGCACCCCGACACTGCAAACTGGGGGGTATCATACATTTCATCTACACCCCCCAATCTCTGCCCCCGACACTGCAAACTGGGGGGTATCATACATTTCATCTACACCCCCCAATCTCTGCCCCCCGACACTGCAAACTGGGGGGGTATCATACATTTCATCTACATCCCCCAATCTCTGCACCCCGACACTGCAGACTGGGGGGGTCATCATACATTCCATCTACAACCCCCCAATCTCTGCCCCCCGACACTGCAGACTGGGGGGGTCATCATACATTTCATCTACACCCCCCAATCTCTGCACCCCGACACTGCAAACTGGGGGGTCATCATACATTCCATCTACACCCCCCAATCCCTGCACCCCGACACTGCAAACTGGGGGGGGTCATCATACATTCCATCTACACCCCCCAATCTCTGCACCCCGACACTGCAGACTGGGGGGGTCATCATACATTCCATCTACACCCCCCAATCTCTGCACCCCGACACTGCAAACTGGGGGGGTCATCATACATTCCATCTACACCCCCAATCTCTGCACCCCGACACTGCAGACTGGGGGGGTCATCATACATTCCATCTACACCCCCCAATCTCTGCACCCCGACACTGCAAACTGGGGGGGTATCATACATTTCATCTACACCCCCCAATCTCTGCCCCCCGACACTGCAAACTGGGGGGTATCATACATTTCATCTACACCCCCCAATCTCTGCCCCCCGACACTGCAAACTGGGGGGGTATCATACATTTCGTCTACATCCCCCAATCTCTGCACCCCGACACTGCAGACTGGGGGGGGGTCATCATACATTCCATCTACACCCCCCAATCTCTGCACCCGACACTGCAAACTGGGGGGGTATCATACATTTCATCTACATCCCCCAATCTCTGCCCCCCAGCACTGCAGACTGGGGGGGGGGTCATCATACATTCCATCTACACCCCCGCAATCTCTGCACCCCGACACTGCATATTGGGGGGTCATCATACATTCCATCTACAACCCCCCCCCCCCAATCACTGCCCCCCAGCACTGCAGATTGGGGGGAGTCATACATTCCATCTACAACCCCCCAATCTGCGCCCCAGCACTGCAGATTGGGGGGGGGTCATCATACATTCCATCTACACCCCCCAATCTCTGCCCCCCGACACTGCAGATTGGGGGGGTCATCATACATTCCATCTACCACCCCCCCTCCCCCAATCTCTGCCCCCCAGCACTGCAGATTGGGGGGGCTATCATACATTCCATCTACAACCCCCCCCAATCTCTGCCCCCCAGCACTGCAGATTGGGGGGGTCGTCATACATTCCCTCTACAACCCCCCCCCAATCACTGCCCCCCAGCACTGCAGATTGGGGAGGTCATCATACATTCCATCTACAACCCCCCCAATCTCTGCCCCCCAGCACTGCAGACTGGGGGGGGTCATCATACATTCCATCTACAACCCCCCAAAACGGTATTGCCTAAATCCACCCAAAATACCGAAACACATTGAAGGGGAACTCCACCTTGACACACACCCCTCCCCCACACTGGGCGAATATCAGGGGCCACTCATCACCTATACCGCCGCCTACCAATACAGACAGATTTAGTGGTAGATATTAGAGTTCCTGAACTGTCCATGTTATGCTGATAGAAAGTCTTGGCAGAGTTATACAGAGAAGTGGAGAGGAGAACAGGGTGTGGAGAGGAGAGTAGGTGATGTATGGAGAGCAGAGAAGGTATAGAGTTGTGGAGAGGAGAGCAGGGTATGGAGGAGAGCAGGGTATGGAGGTCTGGAAAGGAGAGCAGGGCATGGAGAGGAGAGCAGGGTATGGAGGTGTGGAAAGGAGAGCAGGGCATGGAGAGGAGAGCAGGGTATGGAGGTGTGACATGGAAGGTGAGGGAGGGGTGGTCATAGAGGAGAGAAATGGAGTGGGGAGGAGATGAGTTGGGAAAGAGTGGTGGAGACATGGAAAAGGAGAAGATGGGAGAAGAGAGCAGAGAAGGGTAGGGAAGGGACAGTAGGGAAAGGAGAGGAGAGAATGGGAAGAGAGAAAAGGAGAAAGTAGAGTGGAGTGGAGTAGAGAGAAGGAGAGGAAACAATTGAGATGAGAAAAAGGAGAGAAACAAAGCAGGGGCAGATGAAGAGAGAAAAAGGAGGGGGGGGCGCATTGAAGAGGAGAAGGTAGAGGAAAGGAGAGGAATTGGGAGGAGAGTGGAGAGGAGGGAAATGAAGATGGGCTGAGGGCGAGAGAAGAATAGATGGAGAGGAGATCTATTGGCAGCCATGATGGAATGTGAAGGACAAGCGGCAGCCATGATGGAATGTGAAGGACAGGCGGCAGCCATGATGGAATGTGAAGGACAGGCGGCAGCCATGATGGAATGTGAAGGACAGGCGGCAGCCATGATGGAATGGGAAGGACACGAGGCAGCCATGATGGAATGTGAAGGACAGGCGGCAGCCATGATGGAATGTGAAGGACAGGCGGCAGCCATGATGGAATGGGAAGGACACGAGGCAGCCATGATGGAATGGGAAGGACAGGCGGCAGCCATGATGGAATGGGAAGGACAGGCGGCAGCCATGATGGAATGGGAAGGACAGGCGGCAGCCATGATGGAATGGGAAGGACAGGCGGCAGCCATGATGGAATGGGAAGGACAGGCGGCAGCCATGATGGAATGGGAAGGACAGGCGGCAGCCATGATGGAATGGGAAGGACAGGCGGCAGCCATGATGGAATGGGAAGGACAGGCGGCAGCCATGATGGAATGGGAAGGACACGCGGCAGCCATGATGGAATGGGAAGGACACGCGGCAGCCATGATGGAATGGGAAGGACAGGCGGCAGCCATGATGGAATGGGAAGGACAGGCGGCAGCCATGATGGAATGGGAAGGACACAAGGCAGCCATGATGGAATGGGAAGGACAGGCGGCAGCCATGATGGAATGGGAAGGACAGGCGGCAGCCATGATGGAATGGGAAGGACAGGCGGCAGCCATGATGGAATGGGAAGGACAGGCGGCAGCCATGATGGAATGGGAAGGACAGGCGGCAGCCATGATGGAATGGGAAGGACACGCGGCAGCCATGATGGAATGGGAAGGACAGGCGGCAGCCATGATGGAATGGGAAGGACAGGCGGCAGCCATGATGGAATGGGAAGGACAGGCGGCAGCCATGATGGAATGGGAAGGACACGTGGCAGCCATGATGGAATGGGAAGGACAGGCGGCAGCCATGATGGAATGGGAAGGACACACGGCAGCCATGATGGAATGGGAAGGACAGGCGGTGCTCACCTGGATGAAGTTGAACTCTCTCCAGTTCAGGGAATTCCCCACAGAGGGTAAGGAGGACACAGCCAGGAGGGAGAGCATTGCCAGAGCTACAATCCCCAGCGAGAGGTAGAGCTCCATCCTCCACACCTCCTCCTCCACCCAGGAACTCGTCACATTCTGCTTCACCTGAAACACAGAGACACCTCTGATTGGACAGGGATCATCACCTGACCTGATCACATGACTACTGCCTATGACAGTCATAGTGCAGCCTCTATTACAGAGGAGCGCACAGCAACATGTCTATAAATGATCAATAGAGATCCCAGAGAGATAATGATCTGTGAAATATACAACAGGATATTGAACCCTTTTATATGTCACCCCTACAAGACAACTGCTACTATGAGAGGAAAGAAGTATTTGATCGGCTGCTGATTTTGTACATTTGCCCCACTGACAAAGAAACGATCGGTCTATTATTTTACTGGTCGGTTTATTAGAACAGTGAGAATAACAACAAAAATATCCAGAAAAACACATTTCAAAAAAAGTTATAAATTGATTTGCATTTTAATGAGTGAAATAAGTTTTTGATCGCCGATCAATCAGCAAGATTTCTGGCTCCCAGGTGTCTTCTATACAGGTAATTAGCTGAGATTAGGAGCACTCTTCTCTTCTCTCTCTTTCTCTCTTATAGGGAGTGCTCCTAATCTCAGCTTGTTACCTGTATAGAAGTCACCTGTCCACAGAAGCAATCAGATTCCAATCTCTCCACCATGGCCAACACCAAAGATCTGTCCAAGGATGTCGGGGAGAAGATTGTAGACCTACACAAGGCTGGAATGGGCTACAAGACCATCGCCAAGCAGCTTGGTGAGAGGTGACAACAGTTGGTGGGATTATTCACAAATGGAAGAAACACAAAATAACGATCGATCTCCCTCGGTCTGGGGCTCCATACAAGATCTCACCTCGTGGAGGTTCAATGATCATGAGAACGGTGAGGAATCAGCCCAGAACTACACGGGAGAATCTTGTCAATGATCTCAGCTGGGACCATAGTCACCAAGAAAACAATCGGTAACACACTACACCGTGATCGACTGAAATCCTGCAGCCCCCGCAAGGTCCCCCTGCTCAGGAAATCACATGCACAGGTCCGTCTGAAGATTACTAATGAACATCGAATGATTCCGAGGAGAACTGGGGGAAAGTGTTGTGGTCAGAGGAGACCAAAATCGAGATCTTTGGCATCAACTCAACTCACCGTGTTTGGAGGAGGAGGAGGAATGCTGCCTATGACCCCAAGAACACCATCCCCCACCATCATACATGGAGGTCCTATGACCCCAAGAACACCATCCCCCACCGTCATACATGGAGGTCCTATGACCCCAAGAACACCATCCCCCACCGTCATACATGGAGGTCCTATGACCCCAAGAACACCATCCCCCACCGTCATACATGGAGGTCCTATGACCCCAAGAACACCATCCCCCACCGGCATACATGGAGGACCTATGACCCCAAGAACACCATCCCCCACCGTCATACATGGAGGTCCTATGACCCCAAAAACACCATCCCCACCATCATACATGGAGGTCCTATGACCCCAAAAACACCATCCCCACCATCATACATGGAGGTCCTATGACCCCAAAAACACCATCCCCCACCGTCATACATGGAGGACCTATGACCCCAAGAACACCATCCCCCACCATCATACATGGAGGTCCTATGACCCCCCAAGAACACCATCCCCCACCGTCATACATGGAGGTCCTATGACCCCAAGAAAACCAACCCCCACCGTCATACATGGAGGACCTATGACCCCAAGAACACCATCCCCCACCGTCATACATGGAGATCCTATGACCCCAAGAACACCATCCCCCACGGTCATACATGGAGATCCTATGACCCCAAGAACACCATCCCCCACCGTCATACATGGAGGTCCTATGACCCCAAGAACACCATCCCCCACCGTCATACATGGAGGTCCTATGACCCCAAGAACACCATCCCCCACCGTCATACATGGAGATCCTATGACCCCAAGAACACCATCCCTCACCGTCATACATGGAGGTCCTATGACCCCAAGAACACCATCCCCCACCGTCATACATGAAGGTCCTATGACCCCAAGAACACCATCCCCCACTGTCATACATGGAGGTCCTATGACCCCAAGAACACCATCCCCCACCGTCATACATGGAGATCCTATGACCCCAAGAACACCATCCCCCGTCATACATGAAGGTCCTATGACCCCAAGAACACCATCCCCCACCGTCATACATGGAGGTCCTATGACCCCAAGAACACCATCCCCCACCGTCATACATGGAGGTCCTATGACCCCGAGAACACCATCCCCCACCGTCATACATGAAGGTCCTATGACCCCGAGAACACCATCCCCCACCGTCATACATGGAGGTCCTATGACCCCGAGAACACCATCCCCCACCGTCATACATGGAGGTCCTATGACCCCAAGAACACCATCCCCCACCATCATACATGGAGGTCCTATGACCCCAAGAACACCATCCCCCACCATCATACATGGAGGTCCTATGACCCCAAGAACACCATCCCCCACCGTCATATATGGAGGTCCTATGACCCCAAGAACACCATCCCCCACCGTCATACATGGAGGTCCTATGACCCCAAGAACACCATCCCCCACCGTCATACATGGAGGACCTAGGACCCCAAGAACACCATCCCCCACCGTCATACATGGAGGTCCTATGACCCCAAGAACACCATCCCCCACCGTCATACATGGAGGACCTATGACCCCAAGAGCACCATCCCCCACCGTCATACATGGAGGTCCTATGACCCCAAGAACACCATCCCCCACCGTCATACATGGAGGTCCTATGACCCCAAGAACACCATCCCCCACCGTCATACATGGAGGTCCTATGACCCCAAGAACACCATCCCCCACCGTCATACATGGAGGTCCTATGACCCCAAGAACACCATCCCCCACCGTCATACATGGAGGACCTATGACCCCAAGAGCACCATCCCCCACCGTCATACATGGAGGTCCTATGACCCCAAGAACACCATCCCCCACCGTCATACATGGAGGTCCTATGACCCCAAGAACACCATCCCCCACCGTCATACATGAAGGTCCTATGACCCCAAGAACACCATCCCCCACCGTCATACATGAAAGTCCTATGACCCCAAGAACACCATCCCCCACCGTCATACATGGAGGACCTATGACCCCAAGAACACCATCCCCCACCGTCATACATGAAAGTCCTATGACCCCAAGAACACCATCCCCCACCATCATACATGGAGGACCTATGACCCCAAGAACACCATCCCCCACCGTCATACATGGAGGTCCTATGACCCCAAGAACACCATCCCCCACCATCATACATGGAGGTCCTATGACCCCAAGAACACCATCCCCCACCGTTATACATGGAGGACCTATGACCCCAAGAACACCATCCCCCACCGTCATACATGGAGGAGGAAACATTCTGCTTTTTCTGCTAAGAGGACAGGAGAACTTCACCGCATCAAAGGGACGGGGCCATGTACCATCAAATCTTGGATGAGAACCTCCTTCCCTCAGCCAAGGCATTGAAGATGGGTCATGGATGGGTCTTCCAGCATGACAATGACCCAAAACACATGACCAAGGCAACAAAGGAGTGGCTCAAGAAGAAGCACATTAAGGTCCTGGAGTGGCCTAGCCAGTTTCAAGACCTTAATCCCATAGAAAATATGTGGAGGGAGCTGAAGGTTGGAGTTACCAAACGTCAGCCTGGAAACCTTCATGACTTGGAGAGGATCTGCAGAGGACAAAATCCCTCCTGAGATGTGAGCAAACCTGGAGGCCAACTCCAAGAAACGTCTGACCTCTGTGATCACCAACAAGGGTTTCTCCACCAACTACTAAGTCATGTTTTGTGAAGGGTTCACATACTTATTTCACTCATTAAAATGCAAATAAATTTGTAACTTTTTTAAAATGTGTTTTTTCTGGATATTTTTGTTGTTATTCTCTCACTGTTATAATAAACCGACCAATAACATTATAGACGATCGTTTCTTTGTCAGTGGGGCAAACCTACAAAATCAGCAGCCGATCAAATACTTTTTTTCCCTCACTGTATATGGACCCCTCTATAGAACATGAACTTACCTACAAACCCCCCTCCCCCCCTCTGATAATGAATAAAGTATTTGTATTTTTGGAGAGTGTGGAAAGGTTGGAGGATGGCGACATCAACAAACAATAATCTCTTCATGTGTGCAATCATTTCCTCGTAGCGCTCAGAGTACAAAATGTCTCCATTGTGCAATCAGAACCTGTCACTGGCTTCCCTTCCCCCTCCTAAGCCCTCAGTAATACCCGGTACTTCCATGTATGGGGGGCATGTGATCCTCTCCTCCCATGATGCAGTGCTCCAATCACCTGGCCTGTGAATTGTCACATGGGGGGTTGTGGGGGGCCGTCCTTAGCTCTGTGCATGTTCTGATTATCATAAAACATTTACAGGGAGGGTGTATGCAGCAGAGGAGGTGGGCTACCAAGAGAACCTGTCACCATGTATTGTCATTTCACAGACTCACTTTATAAGTGATACAAACCATACAGACAGACCATATAAATATTAGGACCTTCTTCGGTCTCTGTCAGGTATGGGGTGTAACTAGCAGGTGAGAATATTTCGTTTCTCTGGGTTATATACAGTATATAGTATACAGCCTGCTGTCATTTATGGCTCATTACATATCAAATTAAGTGTAGAGTGAGCCGAGTCACCAGTAACTACATCCAAAATGTCATATAAACAAAGAGAAAAACCCACATAAAGGGACTTTTCAGGGTTTAGATTGGATGGGTTGGGTTGGGTTTGGTGTGAAATAAACATTATAGCTTTTAAAGGAGATTGTAAGTTTACACACTTTGTGTACAATGAAAAGTCCCTTTACATTGTTTTATTTTCTCTGTGTTTAATTTTTGTGGGAAAGAAAGCTCAAACCAAACCCATCGCATCCAATCCTAACCCCACTAAACCTATCCCTACCTATCCCAACCCAACCCAACCCATCCTAACCAAACTCCACTAAACCCATCCTAACCAACCCAACCATACCTATCCCAACCCAACTAAACCAAAGCCCACTAAACCCATCCTAACCAACCCAACCAAACCAAAGCTCACTAAACCCATCCTAACTAACCCAACCATACCTATCCCAACCCAACCAAACTCCACTAAACCCATCCTAACCAACCCAACCATACCTATTCCAAGCAAACCCATCCTAACCAAACCTCACTAAACCCATCCTAAACAACCCAACCATACCTATCCCAACCCAACTGAACCAAAGCCCACTAAACCCATCCTACCCAACCCAACCATACCTATCCAAACCCAACCAAACCAAAGCCCACTAAACCCATCCTAACCAACCCAACCAAACCAAAGATCACTAAACCCATCCTAACTAACCCAACCATACCTATCCCAACCCAACCAAACCAAAGCCCACTAAACCCATCCTAACCAACCCAACCAAACCAAAGCTCACTAAACGCATCCTACCCAACCCAACCATAACTATCTAAACCCAACCAAACCAAAGCCCACTAAACCCATCCTAACCAACCCAACCAAACCCACCCCAAGTAAACCTCACTAAACCCATCCTAACCAACCCAACCAAACCCACCCTAAGCTAACCAAACCTTACTAAACCCATCCTAACCCAACTATACCTATACCAACGTATCCCAACCAAGCCAAACCCAATTCAACCAAACCCATCCCCATCCCATACAAACATGTCCCTACCCACCCAACCCATCCCATTGCGACCAAACCCATCCCACTGCAACCAAACCTGTCCCATCCCAACCCCCCCATCCCATTGCAACCAAGCCCATCCCATCCCAACCAAACCAGCCTCAGGGTCCATTCACCAGCTATATGAGAGTCACAATAAGGTACGGGCACAAGTAATGGCAATCGGAGTGCTGTAGATACTCCACTACCCCCTAATGGACTGCAGGCACACGTTAGCCATCACTTAGAATACATTTCTCCAGCTGACCTGATGGGGAGGTAGAGAGCTGGACTTGGCCACCAGTCCAGGTCATTCTCAGACAGCAGACATACCTGCTTGAAGGCGTCATCGAGGATCTGGTAGCGGGCAGAGCGGCGCATCGGAAGACACAAGCTGTAGAGCGCATGGAGGACTGCGAAGAAGAAGCTAACCAGACCGATCTGCTTGCGGTGAATCATCCACTGGTCCAGCCAGTTTGGGAATCGCTTGTACTTGGTGCCATTGCGCAGCTGGTAAAAGGCGGCCAGGACTCCCGGCATGTAGACCAAGGACAGCAGGACATAGGCCACGCAGGGCACGGTGACGTTCATCACCTCCACCGGCATCTTGTAGAAGCGGTTCTTCTTCTCCATCAGATACGGGTGAAGAACGACCCGCACAAAGTTATACAGATAGAAGAAGAAGAAGAGGCAGATGGCGAGCGCCGCCGGAATGGTCCAGAGCGGCAGGAGGCGGTGGGGGACGTCCTCTATCTCACGGGCCGCACACAGCGCCCCCATATCCACCGGGGTGAAGCCCATGGTGCGTGCAATTGAGGCCACGCGGCTCCTGGCATCGATGCTGTCCGAGCAGATGAGGACCTAGAGGGGCGGAGCAGAATGTCAGTGCAAATTCCACACAGCTCACTCTGATTGGTTCATGGCTGAGCCCAGACTTCCATCATATAGAGAACCGCCCCCTGATGGCACCATAACCCAGACACACAATAATCTACACTGTGCCCCCCCCTTAGAGGATCCCCACAATAACAAATATTATATCTGACAATCGGGTGACAACGGCTTTGTGGACGGGATTTTACAGACCGGTGTCACCTACAGTGTAGGGAGGGAGATTCGTGTCCTTGAAGGTAACACAGCGTCTCCGGCATTCCTATACAGCCGGACATACAAGATTACTGGTCAGGAGGCACTTCAATGTCCATCTAAACTCCAAATTATATGAAGTTTATTTTGCTAAATAATCAAACAAACAATTTCCTTTTTTTCATAGAAATTCCCGTTTTAACTTTTTTTTCCCATCTCCTGTTGATTTCCTGCGGCCTCTTTCAGCCACTTCCTGTCATTTCTCAGGTTTGGCTTCCTGATGAGAACAATGCGGCGTGACGGTGTAATAAGCCTCTCTGACAGGGTGACAACAGCACATCCCCCACCCCCCCCAAAAATTCATTAATCCTTAACCCCAATTTCCCCTATAACCCCCCCCTAACACACCTTTCTCTGGCTACATTGTATCTTTACCCATCACTGGAAAAACTCATTGATTGGTTCAAACAGATCAGAACATCTGAAGGATTATTGGAGGGGATTATAGAGGGAATTGGGGGGAGATTATAGAGGGAATTGGGGGGAGATTATAGAGGGAATTGGGGGGAGATTATAGAGGGAATTGGGGGGAGATTATAGAGGGAATTGGGGGGAGATTATAGAGGGAATTGGGGGGAGATTATAGAGGGAATTGGGGGGGATTATAGAAGGAGTTGGGGGATTATAGAGAGAATTGGGGGAGATTATAAAAGAGTTGGGGGAGATTATAGAGGGAATTGGGGGGAGATTATAGAGGGAATTGGGGGGAGATTATAGAGGGAATTGGGGGGGATTATAGAGGGAATTGGGGGGGATTATAGAAGGAGTTGGGGGATTATAGAGAGAATTGGGGGAGATTATAAAAGAGTTGGGGGAGATTATAGAGGGAATTGGGGGGATTATAGAAGGAGTTGGGGGGATTATAGAGGGAATTGGGGGGAGATTATAGAGGGAATTGGGGGAGATTATAGAGGGAATTGGGGGAGATTATAGAGGGAGTTGGGGGAGATTATAGAGGGAGTTGGGGGAGATTATAGAGGGAATTGGGGGGATTATAGAGGGAATTGGGGGGATTATAGAGGGAATTGGGGGGATTATAAAAGAGTTGGGGGAGATTATAGAGGGAATTGGGGGGATTATAGAAGGAGTTGGGGGGATTATAGAGGGAATTGGGGGAGATTATAGAGGGAATTGGGGGAGATTATAGAGGGAATTGGGGGGATTATAGAGTGAATTGGGGGAGATTATAGAGTGAATTGGGGGAGATTATAGAGGGAATTGGGGGAGATTATAGAGGGAATTGGGGAGATTATAGAGGGAATTGGGGGGATTATAGAGGAATTGGGGGAGATTATAAAGAGTTGGGGGAGATTATAGAGGGAATTGGGGGGATTATAGAAGGAGTTGGGGGGATTATATAGGGAATTGGGGGGATTATAGGAATTGGGGGAGGTTATAGAGGGAATTGGGGAGGTTATAGAGGGAATAGGGGGATTATAGAGAGAATTGGGGGGATTATAGAAGGAGTTGGGGGGAATATAGAGGGAGTTGGGGGGATTATAGAGGGAATTGGGGGGATTATAGAGGGAATTGGGGGGATTATAGAGGGAATTTGGGGGAGATTATAGAAGGAGTTGGGGGGATTATAGAGGGAATTGGGGGGATTATAGAGGGAATTGGGGGGATTATAGAGGGAATTGGGGGGGAATATAGAGGGAGTTGGGGGATTATAGAGGGAATTGGGGGGATTATAGAGGGAATTGGGGGGGATTATAGAAGGAGTTGGGGGGGAATATAGAGGGAGTTGGGGGATTATAGAGGGAATTGGGGGGATTATAGAGGGAATTTGGGGAGATTATAGAAGGAGTTGGGGGGGATTATAGAGGGAATTCTGGGGATTATAGGAGTTGGGGGGATTATAGAGGGAATTTGGGGGATTATAGAAGGAGTTGGGGGATTATAGAGAGAATTGGGGGAAATTATAAAAGAGTTGGGGGAGATTATAGAGGTAATTGGGGATTATAGAGGGAATTGGGGGAGATTATAGAGGGGATTTGGGGATTATAGAAGGAGTTGGGGGGATTATAGAGGGAATTGGGGGGATTATAGAAGGAGTTGGGGGGGATTATAGAGGGAATTGGGGGAGATTATAGAGGGAATTGGGGGAGATTATAGAGAGAATTGGGGGGAGATTATAGAGAGAATTGGGGGGAGATTATAGAGGGAATTGGGGGGAGATTATAGAGGGAATTGGGGGGAGATTATAGAGGGAATTGGGGGGAGATTATAGAGGGAATTGGGGAGATTATAGAAGGAGTTGGGGGGATTATAAAAGAGTTGGGGGAGATTATAGAGGGAATTGGGGGGATTATAGAAGGAGTTGGGGGGATTATAGAGGGAATTGGGGGAGGTTATAGAGGGAATTAGGGGGGATTATAGAGAGAATTGGGGAAATTATAAAAAAGAGTTGGGGGAGATTATAGAGGGAATTGGGGGGATTATAGAAGGAGTTGGGGGGGATTATAGAGGGAGTTGGGGGATTATAGAGGGAATTGGGGAGATTATAGAGGGAATTGGGGGAGATTATAGAGGGAATTGGGGGAGATTATAGAGGGAATTTGGGGGAGATTATACAAGGAGTTGGGGGGGATTATAGAGGGAATTTGGGGGATTATAGAGAGAATTGGGGGAAATTATAAAAAGAGTTGGGGGAGATTATAGAGGTAATTGGGGGATTATAGAGAGAATTGGGGGAGATTATAGAGGGGATTTGGGGATTATAGAAGGAGTTGGGGGGATTAGCGAGGGAATTGGGGGGATTATAGAAGGAGTTGGGGGGGATTATAGAGGGAATTGGGGGAGATTATAGAGAGAATTGGGGGAGATTATAGAGGGAATTGGGGGATTATAGAGGGAATTGGGGGATTATAGAGGGAATTGGGGTTCATAGAGGGAATTGGGGGAGATTATAGAGGGAATCGGGGAGATTAATAGAGGGAATTGGGGGAGATTATAGAAGGAGTTGGGGAGATTATAGAGAGAATTGGGGGATTATAGAGGGAATTGGGGGGATTATAGAGGGAATTGGGGGATTATAGAGAGAATTGGGGGGATTATAGAAGGAGTTGGGGGAGATTATAGAGGGAATTGGGGGGATTATAGAGGGAATGGGGGATTATAGAGGGAATTGGGGGAGATTATAGAGAGAATTGGAGGGATTATAGAGGAGTTGGGGGAGATTATAGAGGGAATTGGGGGGGATTATAGAGGGAATTGGGGGGATTATAGGGGAAATTGGGGGGATTATAGAGGGAATTGGGGGTTCATAGAAGGAGTTGGGGGAGATTATAGAGAGGAATTAGGGGGATTATAGAAGGAGTTGGGGGGTCCTAGAGGGAATTGGGGGAGATTATGAGGGAATTGGGGGATTTTATAAGGAGTTGGGGGAGATTATAGAGGGAATTAGGGGGATTATAGAGGGAATTGGGGGAGATTATAGAGAATTGGAAGATTGTAGAGGGAATGGGGGAGATTATAGAGAGAATTGGGGGGATTATAGAAGGAGTTGGGGGGGATTATAGAGGAAATTGGGGGGATTATAGAGGGAATTGGGGGGATTATAGGGGAATTGGGGGGATTATAGAAGGAGTTGGGGGAGATTATAGAGGGAATTGGGGGATTATAGAAGGAGTTGGGGAGATTATAGAGAGAATTAGGGGATTATAGAAGGAGTTGGGGGGTTCATAGAGGGAATTGGGGGAGATTATAGAGGGAATTGGGGGATTATATAAGGAGTTGGGGAGTATAGAGAGAATTGGGGGATTATAGAGGGAATTGGGGGGGTTATAGAAGGAGTTGGGGGATTATAGAGAGAATTGTGGGAGATTATAGAGGGAATTAGGGGGATTATAGAGGGAAATTGGGGGAGATTATAGAGAATTGGAAGATTGTAGAGGGAATGGGGAAATTATAGAGAGAATTGGGGGGATTATAGAGAGAATTGGGGGTTATAGCAGGAGTTGTGAAGTTAGAGAGAAATGGGGGGGGGGGGTTATAGAGGAAATTGCAGGATTAGAGCGAGAACGGGGGGATTGTGGAGGTTATAGGGAATTGAAGAACATATACAGAGAGTTGGGGGATTATATAGAGAATTGGAGGATTATAGAGAGAACGGGGATTGTGGAGGTTATAGGGAATAGAAGAACTATACAGAGAGAATTGGGGGGGTTAGAGAGAGAATTGGGGGATTATAGAAGGAATTGGGGTTATAAAGGGAATTGTGGGGTGTTAGAAATATTGGGGGGTTTATAAAGTAACAAGTAACACATCTTGGGGCGAGTGCTGTAGTCGGTTGTTATAGACGCATGTTATGGGCTCATTCAGACGGTACTGAGGGTTGTACTCTGCTAGTAATCGGCCCAGTTCTGTGTCGGGGGGGGGGTGTCACCGATGCTTGTGAAGAGCTGTGATCCGTACACCTCAGTGACAGTCGCAGTGGTCCTACGCACATCGATTGGTTGGTGACAGAGGCGGCAGTTGTTGCACTCGATCGGTTGAGGACAGAGGCGGCAGTTGTACGCACATCGATCGGTTGAGGAGAGGCGGTAGTTGTACGCACATCGATCGGTTGAGGACAGGTGTAATTGGTTATGGACGCACATCGATCGGTTGAGGACAGGTGTTCCGGACGCACATCGATCGGTTGAGGACAGGTGTTCCGGACGCACATCGATCGGTTGAGGACAGGTGTTCCGGACGCACATCGATCGGTTGAGGACAGAGGCGGCAGTTGTACGCACATCGATCAGTTGAGGAGAGGTGTTCCGGACGCACATCGATCGGTTGAGGACAGGTGTAATGGTTCTGGACGCACATCGATCGGTTGAGGACAGGTGTTCCGGACGCACATCGATCGGTTGAGGACAGGTGTTCCGGACGCACATCGATCGGTTGAGGACAGGTGTAATGGTTCTGGACGCACATCGATCGGTTGAGGACAGGTGTTCCGGACGCACATCGATCGGTTGAGGACAGGTGTTCCGGACGCACATCGATCGGTTGAGGACAGGTGTTCCGGACGCACATCGATCGGTTGAGGACAGGTGTTCCGGACGCACATCGATCGGTTGAGGACAGGTGTTCCGGACGCACATCGATCGGTTGAGGACAGAGGCGGCAGTTGTACGCACATCGATCAGTTGAGGAGAGGTGTTCCGGACGCACATCGATCGGTTGAGGACAGGTGTAATGGTTCTGGACGCACATCGATCGGTTGAGGACAGGTGTTCCGGACGCACATGCGGGGTCTGGGTTGCGGCGCTCCGCACTAAACTGAGGAACAGATAAAAGGGGCGGAGCCTTTCCTCCTTACCTGTTTGTTGCCGTCCTTGGGGCCGGACTGCAGGGCCCAGGCGGAGACGACGTTGAAGGCTTTGACCACGGTACATCGCGGGAAGAGCGCGGCCAGGTACTCGGCGTTGGACTCTCGCCCGGCGCTGCTCTCCAGATTGTTACTGACGTCCACCAGAACTTTCCCCGCCAGATCCTCCCCCAGCGGCTTCAGGGAGGAGTAATGATTGCGGAAGACGGCCACAAAGATCAGATCCGAGCGCTTGGCGGCGTCCGCCTGGAAGGTCACCTCGGCGTCGGCGGGGAAGAGGGCGGAGCTACGCTTCGGGTTCCGACTTCCCACCACCACCTTAAATCCAGAATACAGGAGGCGGGTGGTCAACGAGCGGGCGAAATCCCCGCTACCCAGAATGCTGATGGTTCCCTCGCAGAGGACACCCGAGGGGGCGGGGTCACCGCGCTCATTCGCCAGAAGAGGCTTCGCCATGTCTGAGGTCACCATGCCTGCAAAAAAATAAAAATATCAGATTAGGGTGGAGGAGGGGAGAGATGATCGTCCCCCCATTATATGAGCAGCAATCTCGCAGTGCCCCCCCCATATGATGAGGAATATCCA
>JBBDGP010005700.1:0-43771 GCA_037952835.1 Lithobates septentrionalis | reverse complement strand
CAATTTGCCATGAATAAAGAATGGTACAAAACCATCCTCTGAGAGGCAACTTCTCCCAACCATCCAAGAAGAGTTTGGTGAGGAACATGGTCTTCTCCAGCATTGTTCAAACTACTAACCACAACATACAAAGCCATTCACAACTCTTCCCCGAGATACATCACTAATCTTGTCTCCAAATATCACCCAAATCCTCCTCTCCACTCTTCTCAGGACCTCCTCCTCTCATGCTCTCTCATCTCCTCCTCTCATGCTCGTCTCCAGGATTTCTCCAGAGCCTCTCCCATCCTCTGGAACTCGCTACCTCCACCTGTCCGGCTATCCCCTACTCTTCTACCTTCAGGCGATCCCTGAAAACTCGTCTCTTCAGGAAAGCCGATCACCCCTCCAACTAATCTCCTACCACTTCCACCAGCTCATTCCCCACAGTGACAACCTTTTGTACCCCCTGCCCCACCCTATTAGATTGTAAGCTCTTCTGAGCAGGGCCCTCTTAATCCTCTTATATTTTATTGTATTATAACTGTATTGTCTCCCTTTTATATTGTAAAGCGCTGTGTAAACTGTTGGCACCATATAAATCCTGTATAATAATAATAATAATAATAATAATAATAAATAATAATGATGGAGCACCTTGCCATAAGGCAAAAGTCATAACGAAGTTGTTTGAGGAACAAAATATGGAAATTTTGGATCCATGGCCAGGAAACTCCCCAGACCTTAATCCCCTTGGGAACTTGTGGTCAACCCTCAGGAGGCGGGGGACAAAAGACCCCACAAAATCTGACAAACTCCAAGCATTGATTATGGAAGAATGGGGGGCGGCCATCAGTCAGGATGTGACCCAGAAGTTGAGTGACATGTCGGGGGGATCGCAGAGGTCAGGAAGAAGAAGAAGGGTCACCGCTGTCTTTGCATCATCTTCAAGTCATTGTCAATAGAAGCTTCTGACATTTATGGAATACTTGTAATTATACTTCAGTATCCCATAATAACATTTCACACAAAGATCTACAAACACCGAGGCGGCAGACTGATAAAAATATGAATTGTCACATTCTCAAAACTTTTGGTCACTGTTGTACAGAGTCTGGCGGGGATTGTACAATCAGATTGGAAGGTTGGTAGCCAATTGTAGATGGAGGTGTTGGATGGAATCACGTACGTTGTCCGGTTCAGGGGTGGAAGCAGACGGGTCGCGGGGTCAGTAGAGATGTCACTCCGGGTCTGATGCCCGGAGGAAATCTTCTTATACCCGGGCCGGCCACGCACACAGCTGCAGCGCAATCCCATTGTGATTGGAGACGGTGAGGGTCCGGGGTGGGCGGGGGTCTGCAGAATACGGCTCCCTCCGGGGTCCCCTCTTCAGATATAGCCGGAGACGGTGAGGGTCCGGGGGTCTGCAGAATACGGCTCCCTCCAGGGTCCCCTCTTCAGTTCTGGTTGGATACGGTGAGGGTCCGGGGTGGGCGGGGGTCTGCAGAATACGGCTCCCTCCGGGGTCGGCTCTTCAGTTCTGGTTGGATACGGTGAGGGTCCGGGGTGGGCGGGGGTCTGCAGAATACGGCTCCCTCCGGGATCGGCTCTTCAGTTATGGTTGGTTACGGTGAGGGTCCGGGGTGGGCGGGGGTCTGCAGAATACGGCTCCCTCTCCTCCAGGGTCGGCTCTTCAGTTATGGTTGGAGAAGGTGAGGGTCTGGGGTGGGCGGGGGTCTGCAGAATACGGCTCCCTCCGGGGTCCCCTCTTCAGTTATGGTTGGTTACGGTGAGGGCCCGGGGTGGGCGGGGGTCTGCAGAATACGGCTCCCTCCGGGGTCGGCTCTTCAGTTCTGGTTGGAGACGGTGAGGGTCCGGGGTGGGTGGGGGTCTGCAGAATACGGCCCCTCTCCTCTGGGGTCGGCTCTTCAGTTCTGGTTGGAGAAGGTGAGGGTCTGGAGTGGGCGGGGTCTGCAGAATACGGCTCCCTCCAGGGTCCCCTCTTCAGTTCTGGTTGGAGACGGTGAGGGTCCGGGGTGGGTGGGGGTCTGCAGAATACGGCCCCCTCTCCTCTGGGGTCGGCTCTTCAGTTCTGGTTGGAGAAGGTGAGGGTCCGTGGTGGGCGGGGTCTGCAGAATACGGCTCCCTCCGGGGTCCCCTCTTCAGTTCTGGTTGGAGAAGGTGAGGGTCCGGGGTGGGCGGGGGTCTGCAGAATACGGCTCCCTCTCCTCTGGGGTCCCCTCTTCAGTTCTGGTTGGAGAAGGTGAGGGTCCGGGGTGGGCGGGGGTCTGCAGAATACGGCTCCCTCTCCTCTGGGGTCCCCTCTTCAGTTCTGGTTGGAGAAGGTGAGGGTCTGGGGTGGGCGGGGGTCTGCAGAATACGGCTCCCTCCAGGGTCCCCTCTTCAGTTATGGCCGGAGACGGTGAGGGTCCGGGGTGGGCGGGGGTCTGCAGAATACGGCTCCCTCCGGGGTCGGCTCTTCAGTTCTGGTTGGATACGGTGAGGGTCCGGGGTGGGCGGGGGTCTGCAGAATACGGCTCCCTCTCCTCTGGGGTCCCCTCTTCAGTTCTGGTTGGAGACGGTGAGGGTCTGGGGTGGGCGGAGGTCTGCAGAATACGGCTCCCTCCAGGGTCCCCTCTTCAGTTCTGGTTGGATACGGCGCGGTTTCGGATCGGTCAGGTCTCTGCAGGACGCGGATGGAATGCGGCTCCCACCGGGGTCGGCTCCACCATTGTGCTTTGTGCGGATTGTTTTCTGCAGTGTGAAGGAGTCTCCATTAGCATAGCTGACAATACCGACATTATACCGAGGAATCCGGACTGTCACCGATCTCCCAAGTCTGCCACCAGACGGCGCTGTACATCACCACCGGACACGGACTCCACCCTTATCTCTAATCATTGTACTGACAATGCTGAGTAAATAGCAGTGGAAAGTTGGGTATTTGGTGGCCTGCAATTCCCATCTGTCTGTCAGACCTCTGATGGGGTCGGGGGCTCCATATTCTGCTGATATTTAATAGCAGACCCCAGACACTGACTGGCTCAGCTTTGATGAGTGACCTGCTGCAGGTCCAGCCGCTCTTCACTGCTGCCGATCAATGTGACTTTAGTTCTCAGCCAATCAGATGTGCCTGGCAAT
Source organism: Lithobates septentrionalis (assembly GCA_037952835.1). Taxonomy (NCBI): domain Eukaryota; kingdom Metazoa; phylum Chordata; class Amphibia; order Anura; family Ranidae; genus Lithobates; species Lithobates septentrionalis. The sequence continues at coordinate 40,651 of JBBDGP010005700.1, read as the reverse complement.
TCTATGTCACATGAGAAGCTTCTCCAGCAATCGTCACCAATACCCCCAGATCCCCCCCCCCCCCCCCCCCGACAATCACCAAAACCTGGAAAGAGGAGAATTCAGAGAACAAAAAAAACCTCATCCAATCAAAAGGTCTCATTTCTCCACTTACAACCAATCAGAATCCAATCTGCTGAGGTGATGATCAATAAGTGATCACCTGACAGATCTCCCTCTCCTCCTCCCCTCTGACCTCTCCACCTTTGACCTATCCTCCTCCCCTCTGACCCCTCTTCTCCACCTCTGACCTCTCCTCCTCCCCTCACCACCTCTGACCTCTCCTCCTCCCTCACCACCTCTGACCTCTCCTCCTCCCCTCACCACCTCTGACCTCTCCTCCTCCCCTCCCCCCTCTGACCTCTCCTCCCCTCCCCCTCTGACCTCTCCTCCTCCCCTCACCACCTCTGACCTCTCCTCCTCCCTCACCACCTCTGACCTCTCCTCCTCCCCTCACCACCTCTGACCTCTCCTCCCCTCCCCCCTCTGACCTCTCCTCCTCCCCTCACCACCTCTGACCTCTCCTCTCCCCTCACCACCTCTGACCTCTCCTCCTCCCCTCACCACCTCTGACCTCTCCTCCCCTCCCCCCTCTGACCTCTCCTCCTCCCCTCACCACCTCTGACCTCTCCTCCTCCCTCACCACCTCTGACCTCTCCTCCCCTCCCCCCTCTGACCTCTCCTCCTCCCCTCACCACCTCTGACCTCTCCTCCTCCCCTCACCACCTCTGACCTCTCCTCCTCCCCTCACCTCCTCCCCTCTGACCTCTCCTCCTCCCCTCACCACCTCTGACCTCTCCTTCTCCCCTCTGACCTCTCCTCCTCCCCTCACCACCTCTGACCTCTCCTCCTCCCCTCTGACCTCTCCTCCTCCCCTCACCACCTCTGACCTCTCCTCCCCCCTCACCACCTCTGACCTCTCCTCCCCCCCCCTCTGACCTCTCCTCCTCCCCTCACCACCTCTGACCTCTCCTCCTCCCCTCACCACCTCTGACCTCTCCTCCCCCCTCTGACCTCTCCTCCCCCCCCTCTGACCTCTCCTCCCCCCCCTCTGACCTCTCCTCCCCCCCTCTGACCTCTCCTCCTCCCCTCACCACCTCTGACCTCTCCTCCCCCCCCTCTGACCTCTCCTCCTCCCCTCACCACCTCTGACCTCTCCTCCTCCCCTCACCACCTCTGACCTCTCCTCCCCCCCTCTGACCTCTCCTCCTCCCCCCCCTGACCTCTCCTCCTCCCCTCACCACCTCTGACCTCTCCTCCTCCCCTCACCACCTCTGACCTCTCCTCCCCCCCCCTCTGACCTCTCCTCCTCCCCTCACCACCTCTGACCTCTCCTCCCCTCCCCCCTCTGACCTCTCCTCCTCCCCTCACCACCTCTGACCTCTCCTCCCCCCCCTCTGACCTCTCCTCCTCCCCTCACCACCTCTGACCTCTCCTCCTCCCCTCACCACCTCTGACCTCTCCTCCCCTCCCCCCTCTGACCTCTCCTCCTCCCCTCACCACCTCTGACCTCTCCTCCTCCCCTCACCACCTCTGACCTCTCCTCCCCTCCCCCCTCTGACCTCTCCTCCTCCCCTCACCACCTCTGACCTCTCCTCCTCCCCTCACCACCTCTGACCTCTCCTCCTCCCCTCACCACCTCTGACCTCTCCTCCTCCCCTCACCACCTCTGACCTCTCCTCCTCCCCTCACCACCTCTGACCTCTCCTCCCCCCCCCTCTGACCTCTCCTCCCCCCCCCCCTCTGACCTCTCCTCCTCCCCTCACCACCTCTGACCTCTCCTCCTCCCCTCACCACCTCTGACCTCTCCTCCCCCCCCCTCTGACCTCTCCTCCCCCCCCCCTCTGACCTCTCCTCCTCCCCTCACCACCTCTGACCTCTCCTCCTCCCCTCACCACCTCTGACCTCTCCTCCTCCCCTCACCACCTCTGACCTCTCCTCCTCCCCTCTGACCTCTCCTCCTCCCCTCTGACCTCTCCTCCTCCCCTCACCCTCTGACCTCTCCTCCTCCCCTCACCACCTCTGACCTCTCCTCCTCCCCTCACCACCTCTGACCTCTCCTCCTCCCCTCTGACCTCTCCTCCTCCCCTCACCTCCTCCCCTCTGACCTATCCTCCTCCCCTCACCACCTCTGACCTCTCCTCCTCCCCTCACCACCTCTGACCTCTCCTCCTCCCCTCTGACCTCTCCTCCTCCCCTCACCTCCTCCCACCTCCTCCCCTCTGACCTCTCCTCCTCCCCTCACCTCCTCCCCTCACCTCCTCCCCTCTGACCTCTCCTCCTCCCCTCACCCCCTCTGACCTCTCCTCCTCCCCTCTGACCTCTCCTCCTCCCCTCTGACCCTCTCCTCCTCCCCTCACCACCTCTGACCTCTCCTCCTCCCCTCAACACCTCTGACCTCTCCTCCTCCCCTCACCACCTCTGACCTCTCCTCCTCCCCTCTGACCTCTCCTCCTCCCCTCACCTCCTCCCCTCTGACCTATCCTCCTCCCCTCACCACCTCTGACCTCTCCTCCTCCCCTCACCACCTCTGACCTCTCCTCCTCCCCTCTGACCTCTCCTCCTCCCCTCACCTCCTCCCCTCACCTCCTCCCCTCTGACCTCTCCTCCTCCCCTCACCCCCTCTGACCTCTCCTCCTCCCCTCACCCCCTCTGACCTCTCCTCCTCCCCTCACCCCCTCTGACCTCTCCTCCTCCCCTCTGACCTCTCCTCCTCCCTCTGACCTCTCCTCCTCCCCTCACCACCTCTGACCTCTCCTCCTCCCCTCTGACCTCTCCTCCTCCCCTCTGACCTCTCCTCCTCCCCTCACCACCTCTGACCTCTCCTCCTCCCCTCTGACCTCTCCTCCTCCCCTCTGACCTCTCCTCCTCCCCTCACCACCTCTGACCTCTCCTCCTCCCCTCTGACCTCTCCTCCTCCCCTCTGACCTCTCCTCCTCCCCTCACCACCTCTGACCTCTCCTCCTCCCCTCTGACCTCTCCTCCTCCCCTCACCACCTCTGACCTCTCCTCCTCCCCTCTGACCTCTCCTCCTCCCCTCACCACCTCTGACCTCTCCTTCTCCCCTCTGACCTCTCCTCCTCCCCTCACCACCTCTGACCTCTCCTCCTCCCCTCTGACCTCTCCTCCTCCCTCACCTCCTCCCCTCACCACCTCAGACCTCTCCTCCTCCCCTCTGACCTCTCCTCCTCCCCTCACCACCTCTGACCTCTCCTCCTCCCCTCACCTCCTCCCCTCTGACCTCTCCTCCTCCCCTCACCACCTCTGACCTCTCCTCCTCCCCTCACCACCTCTGACCTCTCCTCCTCCCCTCTGACCCCTTTTCTCCACCTCTGACCTCTCCTCCTCCCCACCTCTGACCTCTCCTCCTCCCCACCTCTGACCTCTCCTCCTCCCCTCTGACCCCTTCTCCCCACCTTTGACTTCTCCTCCTCCCCTCCTCCCCTCTGACCTCTCCTCCTCCCCTCTGACCTCTCCTCTTCCCCTCACCTCCTCCCCTCTGACCTCTCCTCCTCCCCTCACCACCTCTGACCTCTCCTCCTCCCCTCACCACCTCTGACCTCCCCTCACCACCTCTGACCTCTCCTCCTCCCCTCTGACCTCTCCTCCTCCCCTCTGACCTCTCCTCCTCCCCTCTGACCTCTCCTCCTCCCCTCACCACCTCTCCTCCTCCCCTCACCACCTCTGACCTCTCCTCCTCCCCTCACCACCTCTGACCTCTCCTCCTCCCCTCACCACCTCTGACCTCTCCTCCTCCCCTCACCACCTCTGACCTCTCCTCCTCCCCTCACCTCCTCCCTCTGACCTCTCCTCCTCCCCTCACCACCTCTGACCTCTCCTTCTCCCCTCTGACCTCTCCTCCTCCCCTCTGACCCCTCTTTTCCACCTCTGACCTCTCCTCCTCCCCACCTCTGACCCCTCCTCCTCCCCTCTGACCCCTCCTCCCCCCCTCTGACCCCTCCTCCCCACCTTTGACTTCTCCTCCTCCCCTCACCACCTCTGACCTCTCCACCTTTGACCTATCCTCATCTCTACCGCTGACCCCTCCTCACCACTTCTGATCCCCTCCTCCCCACCTTTGACCTCTCCTCCTCCCCTCTGACCTCTCCTCTCTACCTTTGACCTCTCCTCCTCACATCACTGCCTTTGACCTATCCTCATCTCTACCGCTGACCCCTCCTCTCCACCTTTGACCTCTCCTCCTCCCGATAACTTGGTGTCTCCAGTATTCCGGCCGCGCTCTGAACTGTTGGAAATCCTATTCACACAGAAGCTGACAGAACCTGAAGAATCGGCAGCCACTGTCTCCCCGAACCGCCTCCTGACCACCGAGACATTTCCTCCGAGCGCCAACTGTCACTTTATGTCAGCCGTGACCAATCAGGAGAGACAGAGCCGCGCAATTCTCTGATTGGGGAAATCACAGAGCTGACACACATCATCACCCGCCATACTACCTCCCTGCAGCAGTGTAGATCCAGAAGAAGCAGAAAACAGGGAGCCAAAAGACTGCACCCGCTACAATGTTTATAAACAATGTTACTTTGTATCTCTCTATCTCCCGTCTGATCAATGTTTATAAACAATGTTACTTTGTTCCTCACAGCTCTGTTAGAGGAAATCCTGGTCACCACATTACGATAACCTCCATGGTGGGCAGATTTTCTGATTCCCCCGGTTAGGACCCATTCAGAAGGAGGGGGATATAATAAGACAAGAATGACCCAGGCAGTAAATGAAGCCGCCCCGGGAGATTTAATACACAGTCCTCCAGACAGACACTCCCTGGACTCGGCATGGATGGGAGAAGTCGGAATACCTCTTTAAGTTTGAAGTCCATGACATGTGGTGGGGTGGAGGGGCCTCGTACCTCTGTGCCCCATTGTGGAATATAACGATTTCTGCATGGATAGGGGGGCAGCTCCTCATATCTCACACAGATCTGGGGTGGATGACAGTGACCCCCCAGAGAAGACGATCCCCATCAGATCATCTGTAGATCGATATTCCCGGGAGGACGACTCTCATCCTATTCCAGGGAAAGTCAGGCTGTGATCATGTCACAGAGGAGAGGCGCCACCTGCTGGGGATCCACTGCAACTACAACTTCTGCAGTCCCTTCAGTCCTTTCATATCCCCGGCTGTCATCAGACGCCTCCTATAGGACGAGTTCACCGTAACCCATAGCAACCACCCCACCAGGGGCTACTGACTGCTGTCAGTTATCACTCTGCATTGTTATCATTACAGGAAATCCCAATTTATAAACATGACGTTCTCACTGAGATCTAAACGATCAATAATGTCCAAGGAGGCTCCGCCCTCTCACCGATGGTCTGCGGAGGAGGAACCATTATCCTACATATAGCACCAACATAGGCCGGAGCGCAGCTAATAAAATACAGATACAAGTTATCCTACATATAGCACCAACATAGGCTGGAGCGCAGTATTCTCTCATATAATATGGATATATGTTATCTACATATAGCACCAACATAGACCGGAGTGCAGTATTCTCTCATATAATACGGATATATATTATCCTACATATAGCACTAACATAGGCCAGAGCGCAGTATTCTCTCATATAATACGGATACAGGTTATCCATGGAGCACATATCAATGTGACATTCAACAAGTGCATATAAAAATGCCCCGGAAGCTGCGAATCAGGAAGCGTCCAATCAGAGCCCGGAAACCTTAATCAGTTTCTTCCTCCCTATTGGATGATACGATTTCTCATTAACTAGTGATGATTGCTCCAGTGTGACGTAGATGGTCTCTTTAGCACCTCTTGTGAACCTAATGACCCCGGTCTAGAATGTGACCTCCCTGTCCTCGGAGGAATGTCCCTTTTCCATAATGGGTAGGAAGACGGCCAAGTCCTGACCTGTAGAATGTGTCCTCCTATGTTGGATCATGCATGTCTCGAGGGGTCTCTGCATGTCTCGAGGGGTCTCTGCATGTCTCGAGGGGTCTCTGCATGTCTCGAGGGGTCTCTGCATTTCTCGAGGGGTCTCTGCATTTCTCGAGGGGTCTCTGCATGTCTCGAGGGGTCTCTGCATGTCTCGAGGGGTCTCTGCATGTCTCGAGGGGTCTCTGCATGTCTCGAGGGGTCTCTGCATTTCTCGAGGGGTCTCTGCATTTCTCGAGGGGTCCCTGCATGTCTCGAGGGGTCCCTGCATGTCTCGAGGGGTCCCTGCATGTCTCGAGGGGTCCCTGCATGTCTCGAGAGGTCCCTGCATGTCTCGAGGGGTCTCTGCATTTCTCGAGGGGTCTCTGCATTTCTCGAGGGGTCCCTGCATGTCTCGAGGGGTCTCTGCATTTCTCGAGGGGTCCCTGCATGTCTCGAGAGGTCTCTGCATGTCTCGAGAGGTCTCTGCATGTCTCGAGGGGTCCCTGCATGTCTCGAGGGGTCCCTGCATGTCTCGAGGGGTCTCTGCATGTCTCGAGGGGTCTCTGCATTTCTCGAGGGGTCCCTGCATGTCTCGAGGGGTCTCTGCATGTCTCGAGGGGTCTCTGCATGTCTCGAGGGGTCTCTGCATGTCTCGAGGGGTCTCTGCATTTCTCGAGGGGTCTCTGCATTTCTCGAGGGGTCTCTGCATTTCTCGAGGGGTCTCTGCATTTCTCGAGAGGTGCCCTCATCTCTCCAATCTTCAGGTCCTCTCTTCACTACCCTTCACTGTATATACGGAGTCACTTCCCTGGTTTTTCTAGATGAATCTATCACTCTAGAGCAGAAATCTCCAAACTGCGGCCCTCCAGCTGTTGCGGAACTACATGTCCCATGAGGCATTGTAAAACTCTGACATGCAGAGACATGACTAGGCATGATGGGAATTGTAGTTCCTGAACAACTGGAGGGCTGTAGTTTGGAGACCCCTGCTATAGAGGATGTAAAACAGCATCATTCCAGAACAAGTCTGGATGAAGGACTTCTACTAGATGGACTGCGACCCATAATAGACCGGGACCCACGATAGACCACGACTGGGACCCACGATAGACCACGACTGGGACCCACGAGAACCTCCACAGAGGTGGAACATAGAGTCCAGTTCTCCAACTCTAAGAACACGATGCGAAGTTCTGGAAAGGTCAGAAACCTGAGAACGATATCCAAAGAGCGGGCACTGGGCAGGTGATACAAGGGGCAAGTGATGGGAGGGTAATACGAGGAGCGGGCGATGGAATTATGGAATCTGCTGCCATAACCCCGGTATTCTACGTCAAAGTACCGACGTACAGCTACGGCGGTTCGCGGTAAGTGGTTAAACAGGTACACAGTCTGCCATGGATTCCAATGCTGGTTATACACTATGCGAAAAATCGTTTGAACCCATTTTTCCAAAAACAAACATTTAGCCGTGAGAGCAAACGATAGTGCCATCATATAATGACCGATAAATTGTTGAATGGACATAAATGAATCAATTTTTTGTTCATTTTTTCACATACACCTACTGCAAACAGTTCGGACGAGAAACATATCAACCTTTCAATTTATTGTTCATTCGGCAGAAAATTTCCAAACTCGTCCTTCGTTTTTTTGGCTCAAAAACTTCACCCAACCGATTACCAATTTTTGCCTATTAACCGGCCGAAAAACAAACTGTCTAAATGACTGAATGTCGGACAATTTTTCGTATAGTATTTGGCCAGCATAAGTGTGGTATTTGCATTTGGAATTTATTGCTGTGAACCGACATCAAGCGTTCAAAGTACCTGTCCATTCATGTAAGTGAAACAGGCCATTGTAAGGCTTCAAAAACCAAGCAAATCCATCAGAGAGATAGCAGCAACAACAAGGAGGTGGAGACAAGTGAAGGACACTCCCCAGGAGGTGGAGACAAGTGAAGGACACTCCCCAGGAGGTGGAGACAAGTGGAGGACCCTCCCCAGGAGGTGGAGACAAGTGAAGGACCCTCCCCAGGGAGGTGGAGACAAGTGAAGGACCCCCTCCAGGGAGGTGGAGACAAGTGAAGGACCCCCTCCAGGGAGGTGGAGACAAGTGAAGGACCCCCTCCAGGGAGGTGGAGACAAGTGAAGGACCCCCTCCAGGGAGGTGGAGACAAGTGGAGGACCCCCTCCAGGGAGGTGGAGACAAGTGGAGGACCCCCTCCAGGGAGGTGGAGACAAGTGGAGGACCCCCTCCAGGGAGGTGGAGACAAGTGGAGGACCCCCTCCAGGGAGGTGGAGACAAGTGGAGGACCCCCTCCAGGGAGGTGGAGACAAGTGGAGGACCCCCTCCAGGGAGGTGGAGACAAGTGGGAGGACCCCCTCCAGGGAGGTGGAGACAAGTGAAGGACCCCCTCCAGGGAGGTGGAGACAAGTGAAGGACCCCCTCCAGGGAGGTGGAGACAAGTGGAGGACCCCCTCCAGGGAGGTGGAGACAAGTGAAGGACCCCCTCCAGGGAGGTGGAGACAAGTGAAGGACCCCCTCCAGGGAGGTGGAGACAAGTGAAGGACCCCCTCCAGGGAGGTGGAGACAAGTGAAGGACCCCCTCCAGGGAGGTGGAGACAAGTGAAGGACCCCCTCCAGGGAGGTGGAGACAAGTGGAGGACCCCCTCCAGGGAGGTGGAGACAAGTGGAGGACCCTCCCCAGGAGGTGGAGACAAGTGAAGGACCCTCCCCAGGGAGGTGGAGACAAGTGGAGGACCCCCTCCAGGGAGGTGGAGACAAGTGGAGGACCCCCTCCAGGGAGGTGGAGACAAGTGGAGGACCCTCTCCAGGAGGTGGAGACAAGTGGAGGACCCTCTCCAGGAGGTGGAGACAAGTGGAGGACCCTCTCCAGGGAGGTGGAGACAAGTGGAGGACACTCCCCAGGAGGTGGACACAAGTGAAGGACACTCCCCAGGAGGTGGACACAAGTGAAGGACACTCCCCAGGAGGTGGACACAAGTGAAGGACACTCCCCAGGAGGTGGACACAAGTGAAGGACACTCCCCAGGAGGTGGACACAAGTGAAGGACACTCCCCAGGAGGTGGACACAAGTGAAGGACACTCCCCAGGAGGTGGACACAAGTGAAGGACACTCCCCAGGAGGTGGACACAAGTGAAGGACACTCCCCAGGAGGTGGACACAAGTGGAGGACACTCCCCAGGAGGTGGACACAAGTGGAGGACACTCCCCAGGAGGTGGACACAAGTGAAGGACACTCCCCAGAAGGTGGACACAAGTGAAGGACACTCCCCAGGAGGTGGACACAAGTGAATGACACTCCCCAGGAGGTGGACACAAGTGAAGGACACTCCCCAGGAGGTGGACACAAGTGAAGGACACTCCCCAGGAGGTGGACACAAGTGAAGGACACTCCCCAGGAGGTGGACACAAGTGAAGGACACTCCCCAGGAGGTGGACACAAGTGAAGGACACTCCCCAGGAGGTGGACACAAGTGAAGGACACTCCCCAGGAGTGGGACACAAGTGAAGGCGTATCATTGTCAATGTCAAATCAAGAGAAGACTTTACAAGAGCAAATACAGAGGGTTCACCACAAGGTGCCAACCATTCATAAGCCTGAAGAATAGAAAAGCCAGATTAAACTTTGCTAAAAAACATCTAAAAAACCAAGAGTAGTTTTGGAAAAGTTATTCTTTGGACGTATTTAATGAAGATTAATCTGTAGCAGAATAACGGAAGAAAAAAAGTGTGGAGAAGGCTTGGGACAGCTCATGATTCAAAGCCCACAACAGAATCTGTGGTTGCGTGGTGGAGCTTGCAGTGTGGCGGCATGGGCATGCATGGCTTCCAGTGGCACTGGGTCCCCAAATCATCACTGACGGTGGAAGATTTTGCATTTCATTTGGAAATTGTGGTCCCAGAGTCTGGAGGAGGAGTGGAGAGGCACAGAATCCAATGTTCCATGAGGTCCAGTGTGAAGTTTCCCCAGTCAGTGATGATTTGGGGAGTCGGGTCATCTGCTGGTGTTGGTCCTCCTGTGTTTTATCAAATCCAAAGTCAGTGCAGCCCTCTAGCAGGAGATTCCAGAACTCTTCATACTTCCCTCTGCTGACCAGATTTATGGAGATGCCGATTTAATTTCCCAGCAGGACTTGGCCCCTCCCACACTGCCAAATCTACCAATACCTGGTCACATGATCATGGGATCACTGGGCTTGATTGGCCAGCAAACTCACCTGACCTAAACCCCATAGAGAGTCTGTGGAGGAAGATGAGAGACACGAAACCCAACAATGCAGACGAGATGAAGGACGTTATCAAAGGAACCTGACCTTCCATCACACCTCAGCAGTGCCACAGACTGATCTCCTCCATGCTACACCGCATTGATGCCACAGCCTGATCTCCTCCATGCTACGCCGCATTGATGCCACAGCCTGATCTCCTCCATGCTACGCCGCATTGATAGCACAGCCTGATCTCCTCCATGCTACGCCGCATTGATGCCACAGCCTGATCTCCTCCATGCTACGCCGCATTGATGCCACAGCCTGATCTCCTCCATGCCACCCCGCATTGATGCCACAGCCTGATCTCCTCCATGCTACGCCGCATTGATGCCACAGCCTGATCTCCTCCATGCTACGCCGCATTGATAGCACAGCCTGATCTCCTCCATGCTACACCGCATTGATGCCACAGCCTGATCTCCTCCATGCTACGCCGCATTGATGCCACAGCCTGATCTCCTCCATGCCACCCGCATTGATGCCACAGCCTGATCTCCTCCATGCTACGCCGCATTGATAGCACAGCCTGATCTCCTCCATGCTACACCGCATTGATGCCACAGCCTGATCTCCTCCATGCTACGCCGCATTGATGCCACAGCCTGATCTCCTCCATGCCACCCCGCATTGATGCCACAGCCTGATCTCCTCCATGCCACCCCGCATTGATGCCACAGCCTGATCTCCTCCATGCTACGCCGCATTGATAGCACAGCCTGATCTCCTCCATGCTACACCGCATTGATAGCACAGCCTGATCTCCTCCATGCTACACCGCATTGATGCCACAGCCTGATCTCCTCCATGCCACCCCGCATTGATGCCACAGCCTGATCTCCTCCATGCTACGCCGCATTGATAGCACAGCCTGATCTCCTCCATGCTACACCGCATTGATAGCACAGCCTGATCTCCTCCATGCTACGCCGCATTGATGCCACAGCCTGATCTCCTCCATGCTACGCCGCATTGATGCCACAGCCTGATCTCCTCCATGCCACCCCGCATTGATGCCACAGCCTGATCTCCTCCATGCTACGCCGCATTGATGCCACAGCCTGATCTCCTCCATGCTACGCCGCATTGATGCCACAGCCTGATCTCCTCCATGCTACGCCGCATTGATGCCCCAGACTGATCTCCTCCATGCCACGCCGCATTGATGCCACAGCCTGATCTCCTCCATGCCACGCCGCATTGATGCCGGAATTCATACCAAAGGAGCCCCGACCAAGTATTGGGTGTATCCTACACTGTACATGGACAGACTTCTCACCAACACAACATTTCTGGATTAAAAAATACTTTATAATATTCAAACTTTCTGAGATACAGAATTTTCGGGGGTCACTCCCTGTAATCCATAATCATCAAAATTAGAAGAAAGAAATGCCTGAAATCTATCACTCTGTGTGTAACACATCTATATATCTCTATCTATCTCTATCTATACACACACCCCACCCCTCCTCTATATACACATACACCCCCCCTCTAATATATACCGAAATAAATTAACTTTTTGATGATATTCTAATGTTATGAGATGCCCCTGTATGTATATATATATATCTCTCCTGTGATTCTCGGATCGGATATTTCGGATATTTGTATTGATCTCTCCATAGAGATATTTAAGAAGAAATTGTCTTTATTTTTTAAACTTTAAATAACTAAATTAAGCACCAAACTGAGTTTTTTTTATCCAATTAATCAAAACAATAAATTGGCCAACTAATCGATGATGAAAATATTCCTTAGTTGCAGCTCTAATTATCTATATGAGATCTGTACAGGGGGGGGAGGGGGGGGAGGGGGGGGGGTCACTGCAGAGCATTCCCACCTCTCCAACCTAGAATGTCAGAAATGTCATCTTCACAGCTTTATAAATCCCCCCCATAGCGGATATTGGGGGGCATTTGTGTGTGGGGGGGAGCAATGGAAGCTCCACACTGGGGGGGGGGGGGGGGGAGGCAATGACACGCAGAGCTGACAATCTATAGAGATCGGGGAACAGAGGTGTCATTGTGTGAGCGGGGGCTGGGAATGAGGACTCCCTGTCATCACTCTGGAATGTGGGGAGGGGCTCAGCGCTGAATAGACCCCCCCCCCACTGGAGGTCCGCTCCGCTACACAACAATATGGGCTGAATGGACTGCTGCAGAGCATTACACCCTCTCCAACTAGATCACCCCGCAGAGCATTACACCCCCACCTCTCCAACTAAATCACCCCGCAGAGCATTACACCCCCACCTCTCCAACTAGATCCCCCCGCAGAGCATTACACCCCCACCTCTCCAACTAGATCCCCCCGCAGAGCATTACACCCCCACCTCTCCAACTAAATCACCCCGCAGAGCATTACACCCCCACCTCTCCAACTAGATCCCCCCGCAGAGCATTACACCCTCTCCAACTAGATCACCCCGCAGAGCATTACACCCCCACCTCTCCAACTAAATCACCCCGCAGAGCATTACACCCCCACCTCTCCAACTAGATCCCCCCGCAGAGCATTACACCCCCACCTCTCCAACTAAATCACCCCGCAGAGCATTACACCCCCACCTCTCCAACTAGATCCCCCCGCAGAGCATTACACCCCCACCTCTCCAACTAGATCCCCCCGCAGAGCATTACACCCCCACCTCTCCAACTAGATCACCCCGCAGAGCATTACACCCCCACCTCTCCAACTAAATCACCCCGCAGAGCATTACACCCCCACCTCTCCAACTAGATCACCCCGCAGAGCATTACACCCCCACCTCTCCAACTAGATCACCCCGCAGAGCATTACACCCCCACCTCTCCAACTAGATCCCCCCGCAGAGCATTGCACCCCCACCTCTCCAACTAGATCACCCCGCAGAGCATTACACCTCCACCTCTCCAACTAGATCACCCCGCAGAGCATTACACCCCCACCTCTCCAACTAGATCCCCCCGCAGAGCATTACACCCCCACCTCTCCAACTAGATCCCCCACAGAGCATTACACCTCCACCTCTCCAACTAGATCACCCCGCAGAGCATTACACCCCCACCTCTCCAACTAAATCACCCCGCAGAGCATTACACCCCCACCTCTCCAACTAGATCCCCCACAGAGCATTACACCTCCACCTCTCCAACTAGATCACCCCGCAGAGCATTACACCCCCACCTCTCCAACTAGATCACCCCGCAGAGCATTACACCCCCACCCTCTCCAACTAGATCACCCCGCAGAGCATTACACCCCCACCTCTCCAACTAGATCACCCCGCAGAGCATTACACCCCCACCCTCTCCAACTAGATCACCCCGCAGAGCATTACACCCCCACCCTCTCCAACTAGATCACCCCGCAGAGCATTACACCCCCACCTCTCCAACTAGATCCCCCCGCAGAGCATTACACCCCCACCTCTCCAACTAGATCCCCCACAGAGCATTACACCTCCACCTCTCCAACTAGATCACCCCGCAGAGCATTACACCCTCTCCAACTAGATCACCCCGCAGAGCATTACACCCCCACCTCTCCAACTAGATCACCCCGCAGAGCATTACACCCCCACCTCTCCAACTAGATCACCCCGCAGAGCATTACACCCCCACCTCTCCAACTAAATCACCCCGCAGAGCATTACACCCCCACCTCTCCAACTAGATCCCCCACAGAGCATTACACCTCCACCTCTCCAACTAGATCACCCCGCAGAGCATTACACCCCCACCTCTCCAACTAGATCACCCCGCAGAGCATTACACCCCCACCCTCTCCAACTAGATCACCCCGCAGAGCATTACACCCCCACCTCTCCAACTAGATCACCCCGCAGAGCATTACACCCCCACCCTCTCCAACTAGATCACCCCGCAGAGCATTACACCCCCACCCTCTCCAACTAGATCACCCCGCAGAGCATTACACCCCCACCTCTCCAACTAGATCCCCCCGCAGAGCATTACACCCCCACCTCTCCAACTAGATCCCCCACAGAGCATTACACCTCCACCTCTCCAACTAGATCACCCCGCAGAGCATTACACCCCCACCTCTCCAACTAGATCACCCCGCAGAGCATTACACCCCCACCTCTCCAACTAGATCACCCCGCAGAGCATTACACCCCCACCTCTCCAACTAGATCACCCCGCAGAGCATTACACCCCCACCTCTCCAACTAGATCACCCCGCAGAGCATTACACCCCCACCTCTCCAACTAGATCACCCCGCAGAGCATTACACCCCCACCTCTCCAACTAGATCACCCCGCAGAGCATTACACCCCCACCCTCTCCAACTAGATCACCCCGCAGAGCATTACACCCCCACCTCTCCAACTAGATCACCCCGCAGAGCATTACACCCCCACCCTCTCCAACTAGATCACCCCGCAGAGCATTACACCCCCACCCTCTCCAACTAGATCACCCCGCAGAGCATTACACCCCCACCTCTCCAACTAGATCCCCCCGCAGAGCATTACACCCCCACCTCTCCAACTAGATCCCCCACAGAGCATTACACCTCCACCTCTCCAACTAGATCACCCCGCAGAGCATTACACCCCCACCTCTCCAACTAGATAACCCCGCAGAGCATTACACCCCCACCTCTCCAACTAGATCACCCCGCAGAGCATTACACCCCCACCTCTCCAACTAGATCACCCCGCAGAGCATTACACCCCCACCTCTCCAACTAGATCACCCCGCAGAGCATTACACCCCCACCTCTCCAACTAGATCACCCCGCAGAGCATTACACCCCCACCTCTCCAACTAGATCCCCCACAGAGCATTACACCTCCACCTCTCCAACTAGATCACCCCACAGAGCATTACACCCCCACCTCTCCAACTAAATCACCCCGCAGAGCATTACACCTCCACCTCTCCAACTAGATCACCCCGCAGAGCATTACACCCCCACCTCTCCAACTAGATCACCCCGCAGAGCATTACACCCCCACCTCTCCAACTAGATCACCCCGCAGAGCATTACACCCCCACCTCTCCAACTAAATCACCCCGCAGAGCATTACACCCCCACCTCTCCAACTAGATCCCCCACAGAGCATTACACCTCCACCTCTCCAACTAGATCACCCCGCAGAGCATTACACCCCCACCCTCTCCAACTAGATCACCCCGCAGAGCATTACACCCCCACCCTCTCCAACTAGATCACCCCGCAGAGCATTACACCCCCACCCTCTCCAACTAGATCACCCCGCAGAGCATTACACCCCCACCTCTCCAACTAGATCACCCCGCAGAGCATTACACCCCCACCCTCTCCAACTAGATCACCCCGCAGAGCATTACACCCCCACCTCTCCAACTAGATCACCCCGCAGAGCATTACACCCCCACCTCTCCAACTAGATCCCCCCGCAGAGCATTACACCCCCACCTCTCCAACTAGATCCCCCACAGAGCATTACACCTCCACCTCTCCAACTAGATCACCCCGCAGAGCATTACACCCCCACCTCTCCAACTAGATCACCCCGCAGAGCATTACACCCCCACCTCTCCAACTAGATCACCCCGCAGAGCATTACACCCCCACCTCTCCAACTAGATCACCCCGCAGAGCATTACACCCCCACCTCTCCAACTAGATCACCCCGCAGAGCATTACACCCCCACCTCTCCAACTAGATCACCCCGCAGAGCATTACACCCCCACCTCTCCAACTAGATCACCCCGCAGAGCATTACACCTCCACCCTCTCCAACTAGATCACCCCGCAGAGCATTACACCCCCACCTCTCCAACTAGATCACCCCGCAGAGCATTACACCCCCACCTCTCCAACTAGATCCCCCCGCAGAGCATTACACCCCCACCTCTCCAACTAGATCCCCCACAGAGCATTACACCCCCACCTCTCCAACTAGATCACCCCGCAGAGCATTACACCCCCACCTCTCCAACTAGATCACCCCGCAGAGCATTACACCCCCACCTCTCCAACTAGATCACCCCGCAGAGCATTACACCCCCACCTCTCCAACTAGATCACCCCGCAGAGCATTACACCCCCACCTCTCCAACTAGATCACCCCGCAGAGCATTACACCTCCACCTCTCCAACTAGATCACCCCGCAGAGCATTACACCCCCACCTCTCCAACTAGATCACCCCGCAGAGCATTACACCCCCACCTCTCCAACTAGATCCCCCCGCAGAGCATTACACCTCCACCCTCTCCAACTAGATCACCCCGCAGAGCATTGCACCCCCACCTCTCCAACTAGATCACCCCGCAGAGCATTACACCTCCACCTCTCCAACTAGATCACCCCGCAGAGCATTACACCCCCACCTCTCCAACTAGATCACCCCGCAGAGCATTACACCCCCACCTCTCCAACTAGATCCCCCCGCAGAGCATTACACCTCCACCCTCTCCAACTAGATCACCCCGCAGAGCATTGCACCCCCACCTCTCCAACTAGATCACCCCGCAGAGCATTACACCTCCACCTCTCCAACTAGATCACCCCGCAGAGCATTACACCCCCACCTCTCCAACTAGATCACCCCGCAGAGCATTACACCCCCACCTCTCCAACTAGATCCCCCCGCAGAGCATTACACCCCCACCTCTCCAACTAGATCACCCCGCAGAGCATTACACCCCCACCTCTCCAACTAGATCACCCCGCAGAGCATTACACCTCCACCTCTCCAACTAGATCACCCCGCAGAGCATTACACCTCCACCTCTCCAACTAGATCACCCGCAGAGCATTACACCTCCACCTCTCCAACTAGATCAGCCCGCAGAGCATTACACCCCCACCTCTCCAACTAGATCACCCCGCAGAGCATTACACCTCCACCTCTCCAACTAGATCCCCCGCAGAGCATTACACCTCCACCTCTCCAACTAGATCACCCCGCAGAGCATTACACCCCCACCTCTCCAACTAGATCACCCCGCAGAGCATTACACCCCCACCTCTCCAACTAGATCACCCCGCAGAGCATTACACCCCCACCTCTCCAACTAGATCCCCCCGCAGAGCATTACACCCCCACCTCTCCAACTAAATCCCCCACAGAGCATTACACCTCCACCTCTCCAACTAGATCCCCCCGCAGAGCATTACACCCCCACCTCTCCAACTAGATCACCCCGCAGAGCATTACACCCCCACCTCTCCAACTAGATCACCCCGCAGAGCATTACACCCCCACCTCTCCAACTAAATCACCCCGCAGAGCATTACACCCCCACCTCTCCAACTAGATCACCCCGCAGAGCATTACACCCCCACCTCTCCAACTAGATCCCCCACAGAGCATTACACCTCCACCTCTCCAACTAGATCACCCCGCAGAGCATTACACCCCCACCTCTCCAACTAGATCACCCCGCAGAGCATTACACCTCCACCTCTCCAACTAGATCACCCCGCAGAGCATTACACCCCCACCTCTCCAACTAGATCACCCCGCAGAGCATTACACCCCCACCCTCTCCAACTAGATCACCCCGCAGAGCATTACACCCCCACCTCTCCAACTAGATCTCCCCGCAGAGCATTACACCCCCACCCTCTCCAACTAGATCACCCCGCAGAGCATTACACCCCCACCTCTCCAACTAGATCACCCCGCAGAGCATTACACCCCCACCTCTCCAACTAGATCACCCCGCAGAGCATTACACCCCCACCTCTCCAACTAGATCCCCCCGCAGAGCATTACACCTCCACCTCTCCAACGAGATCACCCCGCAGAGCATTACACCCCCACCTCTCCAACTAGATCCCCCCACAGAGCATTACACTCCCACCTCTCCAACTAAAACACCCCGCAGAGCATTACACCTCCACCCTCTCCAACTAGATCACCCCGCAGAGCATTACACCCCCACCTCTCCAACTAGATCCCCCCGCAGAGCATTACACCTCCACCCTCTCCAACTAGATCGCCCCGCAGAGCATTGCACCCCCACCTCTCCAACTAGATCACCCCGCAGAGCATTACACCCCCACCTCTCCAACTAGATCACCCCGCAGAGCATTACACCCCCACCTCTCCAACTAGATCACCCCGCAGAGCATTACACCCCCACCTCTCCAACTAGATCACCCCGCAGAGCATTACACCCCCACCTCTCCAACTAAATCACCCCGCAGAGCATTACACCCCCACCTCTCCAACTAGATCCCCCACAGAGCATTACACCTCCACCTCTCCAACTAGATCACCCCGCAGAGCATTACACCCCCACCTCTCCAACTAGATCCCCCACAGAGCATTACACCCCCACCTCTCCAACTAGATCCCCCACAGAGTATTACACCTCCACCTCTCCAACTAGATCACCCCGCAGAGCATTACACCTCCACCTCTCCAACTAGATCACCCCGCAGAGCATTACACCTCCACCCTCTCCAACTAGATCACCCCGCAGAGCATTGCACCCCCACCTCTCCAACTAGATCCCCCACAGAGTATTACACCTCCACCTCTCCAACTAGATCACCCCGCAGAGCATTACACCCCCACCTCTCCAACTAGATCACCCCGCAGAGCATTACACCCCCACCTCTCCAACTAGATCACCCCGCAGAGCATTACACCCCCACCTCTCCAACTAGATCACCCCGCAGAGCATTACACCCCCACCTCTCCAACTAGATCACCCCGCAGAGCATTACACCTCCACCTCTCCAACTAGATCACCCCGCAGAGCATTACACCTCCACCTCTCCAACTAGATCACCCCGCAGAGCATTACACCCCCACCTCTCCAACTAGATCACCCCGCAGAGCATTACACCTCCACCTCTCCAACTAGATCACCCCGCAGAGCATTACACCCCCACCTCTCCAACTAGATCACCCCGCAGAGCATTACACCCCCACCTCTCCAACTAGATCACCCCGCAGAGCATTACACCCCCACCTCTCCAACTAGATCACCCCGCAGAGCATTACACCCCCACCTCTCCAACTAGATCACCCCGCAGAGCATTACACCCCCACCTCTCCAACTAGATCACCCCGCAGAGCATTACACCCCCACCTCTCCAACTAGATCACCCCGCAGAGCATTACACCCCCACCTCTCCAACTAGATCACCCCGCAGAGCATTACACCCCCACCTCTCCAACTAGATCACCCCGCAGAGCATTACACCCCCACCTCTCCAACTAGATCACCCCGCAGAGCATTACACCTCCACCCTCTCCAACTAGATCACCCCGCAGAGCATTACACCCCCACCTCTCCAACTAGATCACCCCGCAGAGCATTACACCCCCACCTCTCCAACTAGATCACCCCGCAGAGCATTACACCCCCACCTCTCCAACTAGATCCCCCACAGAGCATTACACCCCCACCTCTCCAACTAGATCCCCCACAGAGTATTACACCTCCACCTCTCCAACTAGATCACCCCGCAGAGCATTACACCTCCACCTCTCCAACTAGATCACCCCGCAGAGCATTACACCCCCACCTCTCCAACTAGATCACCCCGCAGAGCATTACACCTCCACCTCTCCAACTAGATCCCCCCGCAGAGCATTACACCTCCACCTCTCCAACGAGATCACCCCGCAGAGCATTACACCCCCACCTCTCCAACTAGATCACCCCGCAGAGCATTACACCCCCACCTCTCCAACTAGATCACCCCGCAGAGCATTACACCCCCACCTCTCCAACTAGATCACCCGTTTATCTGAACAGAGAAACTTCTAACCGTGATTTCCTTTCAGGGAAAGTTGTACAGATCGTATGGTGTGTGAGACCCGGAGGATGATGTTCCGGTGATGGAGATCCGGATACAAAGGTTCAGGTGATACAAAGTAACAGAAGATGATGTTGGGGGGGGGGGCAGAAATAATGTGGAAATCCTTTACATTTCCTTCTCTATGGTCAGCCACTTTTTGGAGATTCTGGTTGTTCGGGGAGAACCTCCCACACCACACGATTGGTACAATGACGATCACGCAGAACGTACATCTCATCCACCAGATAACGGTATTTTCATCCTGGTTGACGTCATCACGTTGTGCAATTTCAGATCATGGCGGATCTTCTTTCTCTTGTTTACATCATTTTATACATTGATTGAAGATTATTATTTTCTATAGTTTTCTGACATCTAGTGGAAGTTTAGGGACACTACAACCCGTTTATTATGTCATTTTCGTATCCTCCTCCTTCCTCCCCTCCTATTTAATGCTAGTTAGTTTAGTCTCAGACAATTCCCGTTTCTTCCATGTTCCCTCAGTAGTGTAAAGTAGCCCATAGATGATGATTTGATGTTGGTGGAGTGAAAAAAAAAAAAATCGTTCGATTCCCCCATTATCATATGTCAGTGTTGGAGGAATTCCTCCCACTTATCCGTCGTGTTTGGATTACTAGAGCTGCCGGCAGTAATCACACGTAAATCCGACTGGCTGGTTATACACCCAAGATGACCAATGGATTGACATGGGTACAATCGGCCTGCCCATAGATGGATCGAATCTCGGCCGGTCCCTGCTGAACTGGCCAAATTGTAATCCATGAATGGCCGGATTTAGTTATTCTCAATAAAAGTTTAAAGTCATCATCTTCTCACACTTCTAAATACCGGAAAAAACTTCCTCTGAAGTAAAACTGTGTTGGATTCAACTTCTGAATCTTATTGAAGAGTGAAGCTTTTGGGAGCCAATCAGCTTCCAGCTTTTATTGTCAAAGCTTAACTGAACAAGCTGAAGTTAGAAGCTGATTGGCTGCCATGCAGAGCGGCACCAGATTTAGTAAATCTCCCCCACTGGCTCTATAGAGGTAAGTAAGGGAGGTAAGTGACGGCATAAAGCGGATATTTCTGGATCTGCCCCGGGTGGGCGGAGTCTAGAAGTCACATGGTTTCATTCTGTAGCTGTTTTTTCGCTTTGATTTATAAAACTCGGGAAATCGAGAATCTTCGATCTCCTCCAATACATTGGCGGCTCGCTTGGCTCCGGATCTTCCTCGCTCTCGGCTCTCCATGGGGGCCAGAAGGGGGGCCGGTACATCTGGAATAGAAGACTCATCGCTGAGAATCTCCTCGCAGGTTTACAATCGTTATTTACGGCTTCCTATATAAAGTCCGGGTTTTATCCGGCACGTTCCGGCGTCTGCTCGCCGGTGATAAGGCGTCCATTCAACGGACGGAGTCGTAATTCTTTCTCTGAAGAATAACTCGCGCTTTGTGCCGGCGGCGGTCACTGCATCCCGTTATCAGCGGACATTCGTCACGGAGAGACAATTACCACCTGGACGGGTGACGGCACCCAGATACCGCCAATCCTGGACAAAGCCGCTCAACGCGTTTCACCTGGAAAACCCGCTATGGCAGCAGAAGCCAGAACCATTTTTAGGTGTGTATGGGGGGGCTAGATCAGGGGGGAGGGGGTCACCGCAATCATATTGGGGTGGCGGGTGTAGTACATCAAACATATAAAAGTGGGTGATGTCATATGATGAGGTCATTCCGATGGTTATGATGTGAGATCTCTGATAGGCAAGAGGTCCCCAATGATCACATCTACATTCCAATTCATCGTTGTCACCCGAGTCGGGGGAGGGGAGCGCAGAATTCTCAGCGGACGCACATCGTCACCGTCTGAGAGGACCAGGACCCCAACATGGAGGGCCTGACAGCATGCATGGGGTGTGAGAAGAATGAAGTGATAGTTGATATCTCCAGAGGGGAATGAAGTGATAGTTGATATCTCCAGAGGGGAATGAAGTGATAGTTGATGACCCCAGAGGGGAATGAAGTGATAGTTGATGACTCCAGAGGGGAATGAAGTGATAGTTGATGACTCCAGAGGGGAATGAAGTGATAGTTGATGACTCCAGAGGGGAATGAAGTGATAGTTGATATCTCCAGAGGGGAATGAAGTGATAGTTGATGACTCCAGAGGGGAATAAAGTGATAGTTGATGACTCCAGAGGGGAATAAAGTGATAGTTGATGACTCCAGAGGGGAATAAAGTGATAGTTGATGACTCCAGAGGGGAATAAAGTGATAGTTGATGACTCCAGAGGGGAATGAAGTGATAGTTGATGACTCCAGAGGGGAATAAAGTGATAGTTGATGACTCCAGAGGGGAATGAAGTGATAGTTGAGGACTCCAGAGGGGAATGAAGTGATAGTTGATATCTCTAGAGGGGAATGAAGTGATAGTTGAGGACTCCAGAGGGGAATGAAGTGATAGTTGATATCTCCAGAGGGGAATGAAGTGATAGTTGATATCTCCAGAGGGGAATGAAGTGATAGTTGATGACTCCAGAGGGGAATGAAGCGATAGTTGATATCTCCAGAGGGGAATGAAGTGATAGTTGATATCTCCAGAGGGGAATGAAGTGATAGTTGATATCTCCAGAGGGGAATGAAGTGATAGTTGATGACTCCAGAGGGGAATGAAGTGATAGTTGATGACTCCAGAGGGGAATGAAGTGATAGTTGATATCTCCAGAGGGGAATGAAGTGATAGTTGATGACTCCAGAGGGGAATGAAGTGATAGTTGATATCTCCAGAGGGGAATGAAGTGATAGTTGATGACTCCAGAGGGGAATGAAGTGATAGTTGATGACTCCAGAGGGGAATGAAGTGATAGTTGAGGACTCCAGAGGGGAATGAAGTGATAGTTGATATCTCCAGAGGGGAATGAAGTGATAGTTGATATCTCCAGAGGGGAATGAAGTGATAGTTGATGACTCCAGAGGGGAATGAAGCGATAGTTGATGACTCCAGAGGGGAATGAAGTGATAGTTGATGACTCCAGAGGGGAATGAAGTGATAGTTGATGACTCCAGAGGGGAATGAAGTGATAGTTGATATCTCCAGAGGGGAATGAAGTGATAGTTGATATCTCCAGAGGGGAATGAAGTGATAGTTGATATCTCCAGAGGGGAATGAAGTGACAGTTGATATCTCCAGAGGGGAATGAAGTGACAGTTGATATCTCCAGAGGGGAATGAAGTGATAGTTGAGGACTCCAGAGGGGAATGAAGTGATAGTTGAGGACTCCAGAGGGGAATGAAGTGATAGTTGATATCTCCAGAGGGGAATGAAGTGATAGTTGATGACTCCAGAGGGGAATGAAGTGATAGTCGATGACCCCAGAGGGGAATGAAGTGATAGTTGATGACCCCAGAGGGGAATGAAGTGATAGTTGATATCTCCAGAGGGGAATGAAGTGATAGTTGATATCTCCAGAGGGGAATGAAGTGATAGTTGATGACTCCAGAGGGGAATGAAGCGATAGTTGATGACTCCAGAGGGGAATAAAGTGATAGTTGATGACTCCAGAGGGGAATGAAGTGATAGTTGAGGACTCCAGAGGGGAATGAAGTGATAGTTGAGGACTCCAGAGGGGAATGAAGTGATAGTTGATGACTCCAGAGGGGAATGAAGTGATAGTTGATGACTCCAGAAGGAAATTAAGTGATAGATGATGACTCCATGAAGTATGAAGTGATAATTGACTCCTGTCAGATTTACTTCATTGATCAGCGCTGCAGGCTATAGCCGACCGTGCTGATCAGTGTATTCTTACTGGGGGAGGGGGGTAAATCTCCTCACTGTCAAAATACAAAGACACACGGGGAGGATTTGCTCATAGAGTGTGTGGATGGAGGAACCAAGTATTTTTTAGTTTAGCTCGCTGGTTCAATGAAAAAAAAAAAAAAGACTCATCTATGGGCTGCCTAATACACAGAATTATAAAATATATATATATACACACACACACATACACACACACACACCATAACCTGATAATATACAGGGGGGGGGGGGATTTCTGTGTGTGACTCCATAGAACAGCACAGAGGTATCCCTCCTCCGCCCAAACTGCACCTACAATATCCAGATATCACTATGGCGCTACCTGCTGGCGAAACCTGGCACTGCTGACATTCTGACATTTATTGTATTTTTATGGCTGAATTTAAGTCCATCAACAATCAGATACGGTGAGCGATTATTCGCCAAGGGATGTAAGCGAGGGAATCCTCTTTAGATTCTGTGTCATCTGATATATGAAGCCGTGCTGATGTCACAGATGTAAAACCCTGCTGTCTGTATATCTACTGATCAGTGATGTCATCACTATACACATGCACATAATTTATGTCACATGACCAGCGGGTAGCATTCTCTGTCATGATGTCATTTTATTCTTTAATATGGAGATCAGGGAACTCCTAATTATATAACATGGCAAGGAATCCTCTTCCCCACTATCCCACTACTGTCCTCCAACCATCCCAACACTTGTCCTCCAACCATCCCAACACTTGTCCTCCAACCATCCCAACACTTGTCCTCCAATTCTCCATAGAGAACAGGACAGAGATATCAGTGATCAGTGAAGGGCAATACAGATGGCGTCCACGGAGATTCTCAACGTACCATTCGTGGCAATCACAGGTAACACAGAGGGAGTGGTTACCAGACGGTGGGAGTGGTTACACGTATGGAGGGATTGGTGTCTGGACACATCGGTCTTATTCCTGACCACCTCCTGGGTATAATCCGCTGAAACATGAACATGTCGCTCAGAGGACCCACATCGTCTCCATCATCCCCTCCACCATCCCTCACCTGCAGTCACCTGTCTTGGAATTGCCGGTATTCCTCTGGATTGCGCTGTAGAAATACAGCCAGTGTGTTCTCTAGTTCCAGCCCTGCCCACTCAGTGCACGGTACCTCCAACCACACACACTGCCCACTCAGTGCACGGTACCTCCAACCACACACACTGCCCACTCAGTGCACGGTACCTCCAACCACACACACTGCCCACTCAGTGCACGGTACCTCCAACCACACACACTGCCCACTCAGTGCACGGTACCTCCAACCACACACACACACACACACACACACACACACACACTGCCCACTCAGTGCACGGTACCTCCACACACACACACACACACTGCCCACTCAGTGCACGGTACCTCCAAAACACACACACACACACACACACACACACACACACACTGCCCACTCAGTGCACGGTACCTCCAACCACACACACACACACACTGCCCACTCAGTGCACGGTACCTCCACACACACACACACACACACTGCCCACTCAGTGCACGGTACCTCCAACCACACACACTGCCCACTCAGTGCACGGTACCTCCAACCACACACACTGCCCACTCAGTGCACGGTACCTCCAACCACACACACACACACACACACACACACACACACTGCCCACTCAGTGCACGGTACCTCCACACACACACACACACACACACACACACACACACACACTGCCCACTCAGTGCACGGTACCTCCACACACACACACACACACACACACACACTGCCCACTCAGTGCACGGTACCTCCAACCACACACACTGCCCACTCAGTGCACGGTACCTCCAACCACACACACTGCCCACTCAGTGCACGGTACCTCCAACCACACACACACACACACACACACACACACACTGCCCACTCAGTGCACGGTACCTCCACACACACACACACACACACACACACACACACTGCCCACTCAGTGCACGGTACCTCCACACACACACACACACACACACACACTGCCCACTCAGTGCACGGTACCTCCAAAACACACACACACACACACACACACACACACACACACACACACACACACTGCCCACTCAGTGCACGGTACCTCCAACCACACACACACACACACTGTAGCATGAGAGGGAGGTTGCACAGCACGATCATGTGACAAGAGCCTGCGTTCCCCTCAGAAGGGAGAAGCCTGCTGCATATAGAGGTCACAGGTTTTAAAGAATCATAATCCAATGAAATAAAGAGAATAATTTTGCAGTTTCTGGACCCGTATTACCGGCTTTATTTCAGTTCCTGCCTTCAGCCCCTGAAAATCAATGTAGACGTAAACCTGAAATCCACGACATTAGTTTGCTCTGTGTATCATAAATGTTATTTTTTAAATATCCTGTTTTCACCCTTTTTTCCCATCCTTTGTTTCGACTTATTATGGCAGATCTCCTGCAGCCTCTTTGCAGCCACTTCCTGTCTACATCCACTCTAGTATAATGTGTGCTGAAACAGCCACTTGTGGTTTCCATCAGAAGCTCATGTGACAGGGTGACAATGCAGGAGCACGATTCAGAGACAGGAACGGAGTGTTGTCACCATATAACAGGAAGTACCTAAACAAGGACCTCCATGGCGGGATCTCCCGGGATTTATTTTAAGGAAAGCTGCAGATTCACATAGAATGACCATGTTGAAGCCTCTATGAGATTTTACTGATTGGGTTCAGTTATGTTTTTAGCCCTGCGGCATTGCCGATCTCCGCCATCCTCCATACCACATCTGGTGGGAATTTATTCCGAGTATTTGCGGCGCTCCCAGAACGGGCCGGCGTTGTTCTACACCATCCTGGCGGAATACCGATGAAATACGGACATTCAGCTCCTATTAAAAGGCAGAATTTAAATTCAATGTGACTGACCATAACATCCCTTTAACAAAACCGCGTCCCAATTCCCCCGGCAATCCGCGAGCGATAGAATAAAATTCATGAGTCGGGATGCTGGAAGCCGGCCAGCCGCTGCCCCGGACAAAATAAATGTATATTCGGCTCGTTCAGAGCGGAGTGACGGGCAGAATATCGGAAGTGCGGCATTACACGCGGGACCATCTCCATTTGTCAGCCATGACACTAAATCTTGGCGGCGTATGAAGAGACACACGGCGCTATTTTTACTCTATAAGTATAAATTCCAGAGACAATGACGGCACGCCGGGGCAGGTTTTTATGGCAGGAAAGATTTATAGTCGGGTTTCAGGTGATGCTACAAAGAAATTGGAGAGAAACAAATCACCTTGAGCCTCACCTATGAACGTCCTCAGGAAACGTTTCACTCCAAACTTGGCGCCAATCTAAAAAAATGTCATCAATTTAACGGCCAACCGGCATAGTTTTCCATGAAATGTAGTAAATGTCGATTGACTAACACCGCCGGGCTTCATAATCTGCCAGAAAGCCTTTCCAAACAGGCCATGACCTGAAAGTGAATTACATGGACGGATTACGGGTCCCAAAGAAGAGTGGTCAGCTTGGGGACATCGGCTTCACAGGAAATATAAGTCCCAACAAGTCCAGCATCACAAAAAAAACAAAAAAAAACCATCAGGATAAAAAGGAGGCTGCAAAGGACCTTCAAGACTCAAGGCCAGCGTAAAAGAACGCCATGACCTGGACTGGTGTATTAGAACTGCAACCTTTGGGCAGGTGTAGAGGAACCCAAAGGTCCATGGTGGTCTACAGGAACCCCACACCCTGGGCCTTCGTAGAGGGAACTCAACCCTCATGCCAGTGCAGTGGAGCTGCAACCCCAAGGCTGGTGTACAGAAACACCAAGCTTGGGGTTTTAGAGGAACCCCAAGGTCTGGACAAGTGTACAGGAAGTAACTGCAGCCTCAGGACTGGTGTACAGGAACTCTAAGCTCCATGGTGGTCTAGAGGAACCCCAGGCTGATGAAAAGGGCCTGCAAGGCTTGGACTGGTGTAGAGGAACCCCAAAACCCTGGATCAGTATAAAGAACCTTCAAGGCCCAGGGCCAGTGTAGAGGAACCCCAAGTCCTGGACCAGAATAGAGCAAACCCCAAGGCTTGGACCAGTGTACATGAACCCCAAGCCCAAGGGGCAGTATAGAAGAACTTTAAGACATGGACCAGTGTGGAGGACCCCAAAGCCCCAGGGCCAGTGTAGTGGAACCCCAATTCCCAGACCAGTATAGAGCAACCCTAAGGCCCAGACCAGTGAACAGGAAACCCAGCTCTGAGTAGGTATGGAGAAACCCCAAAGTTCCATGCTGATGTAAAATAACTGCAACCTCAGGGCCAGCGTAGAGGAACCGCAAAGCCTTGGCTCAATGAAGGACGACCCAAACCCCCTGGTTGGTGTAAAGGAACCTCAAGCTCCAGGCCGATGTAAAGTAACTTCAACCCCAGGGCCAGTCTAGCGTCCCAAACCCTGGTCTGATGTAGAGGGACCACAAAACTTGAGATGTTGTAGCGCAACTGCAAACCCCAGGCCTGTGTATGGGGTCCACAAGTCCTGGGATGGTGTAGAAGGAGTCCCAAGGCTCTGGCTATTGTAGAACTGAAAAACCAGGGCTGGTGAAGGGAGACAACAAGGCTCTGACCAGTGAAGAGGAACACAAATCCCCAAGCTGCTATAGAGAAGAGGGACTGCAAGGCTTGGGATGTGGAAGCCCTGGGCTTCTACAGAGAAACTGCAAGGCCTGGGCTGTGGAAAAGGGACACAAGGCCTGGGTCACTGTAGAGGAACCACAACCCCAGGACAAGTGCAGAGGAACCCCAAGGCATGGGCCACTGTAGAGGAATCTCAACATCAGGACTGGTGTAGAGGAACCCCAAGGCCCGAGTCACTGGAGAGGAACCACAACAACGCTGTAGAGCAGGGATATGCAATTAGCAGACCTCCAGCTGTTGCAAAACTACAAGTCCCATCATGCCTCTGCCTCTAGGTGTCATGCTTGTGGCTGTCAGAGTCTTGCTATGCCTCATGGGACAGACAAATCGAGGAAAGCTGGAAGCCGCACACCGGTATAATGATGAATGCTTTATTTAAAAAGCTGAATCATGAAGAAACATAACAGCAGAAGCGTACAAAAGCAGCTGACGCGTTTCACACTAGTGTGAAACGCGTCAGCTGCTTTTGTACGCTTCTGCTGTTATGTTTCTTCATGATTCAGCTTTTTAAATAAAGCATTCATCATTATACCGGTGTGCGGCTTCCAGCTTTCCTCGATTTGTCTGCCTCATCTTGCATCAGCCAGCACCTGGGACTCTTCCCTCTTGAAGGATAATACTACACTGGCTTTCATCTCCCCTGGTCTGCGCCTACCTGAGCGGTGGGACCCCTCTCTGCTTACTATGCCTCATGGGAGTTGTAGTTCTGCAACAGCTGGAGGTCTGCTAATTGCATATTCCTGGTGTAGAGGAACACTAAGGCCTGGGTCATTGTAGAGGAACCACAACCCCAGGACCGGTGTAGAGGAACTCCAAGGCCTAGGACCATGTAGAGGAACTCCAAGCCTTGGGCTGTGGAAAAGGAACCCCAAGGCCTGGGCCATTATAAAGGTACCACAACCCCAGGACCAATGTAGAGGAACCCCAATCCCTGGGCTTCTACAGAGGTACTGCAGGGCTTGGGCTGTGGAAAAGGAACCCCAAGGCCTGGATCACTGTAGAGGAACCCCAAACCCTGGGCTTCTACAGAAGGACTGAAAGACTTGGGCTGTGGAAAAGGAACCCCAAGGCTTAGGTCATTGTGGCCTAGGTAATTGTAGAGGATCCACAACCCCAGGACCAGTGTAGAGGAATCCCAAGCCTCGCCACCGTGTAGCGGAACTGCAACCCTTCCATCAGTAATATGGGATAGTCTGCTGAAGGAAGGATCTATATAGAACTTTTTGCTGCTGGATTCATTTGATTTCAGCACATTTTGACCTTTCTATCTTTAGGGGTCAAAAACATCCAAGGAGCCCCTTTTCCAAAGGTGGTGGCTGTGGATGGTGAGATTTTTTTTTGCACAGATTTTGCGGTAGATCGGAGCTCTTCTGTTTTTGAAAAATCGATAAATTTGCTTTTGATGTTTTTGGAAATTTTTTTTCTGGTTTGTGACACATTGTTTTATTTTGTATCACATTCACTTCTTAAAGAAATGTTTCTGAAATAAGTTCCGGAGCTCTCTGCTACCAATGTGGCTCCCCGTGGCCCCTCTACCCCCACAGTCAGGTGTTTGCACGCACTGAATACTTGTACAAAAGTTGCTCCTTCAGGTTTATTGGCCCCCAACAACCTGCAGCAAGTCAGCCGGGTAACGATGCAACAATACGGCATTGTGCGTCTGCTGGAGAGGAATTCCCTCCTTTGTCTCTGGTGGGGTTTGTTTACCGGCTCGGAGGTCTCCATAAAGAGAACCGCCCACATACCCGGCAAGACGTGGCACGCCGCAGACAAGGACGGCACTGAGCAAATATTGTGAGAGGCTCATTCAGCACCGACGGAGGCTGCAGGCACACTGTACACACAGACTTCTATACGGCGGAGATCGGCGGTCAGGATTACGGCGCGGTCCCCCCGATCACACAGAACAGACGACAGGAGATTAAAAATGCAAAGCACTAAGTGCGCTAAATAATACATGATCCGGCTCCAACTTTCATCTGGGATCCGCCGGGTTCCCAGGCAACCTCAGGTCTCTTGGACGTGATCCCATGGGCGCACAAAGCCTCGCTCTGGCCAAGCTGGCCGCTGACTTCACTGGGCCCAGAAATCACTAAAACCCGAATGAGCCCGATGCCAGCAAAGAGAACCTGTCTAATGAAAGACTACAACCAATCATCACACTGATCACCTGTGCAACCTGACCATTCACAGCCCCAACACCTACACACGCTATGACATCACACAACATTCTCCCCCTATGACATCACACTGACATCTCCCCCTATGAAATCACACTGACATCATCTCCCCCTATGAAATCACATTGACATCATGCAATATCCCCCCCCCATGACATCACACTGACATCATACAATATTCCCCCCCTATGACATCACACTGACATCACACAACATTCTCCCCTATGACATCACACTGACATCTCCCCCTATGAAATCACACTGACATCATCTCCCCCTATGAAATCACATTGACCTCATACAATATTCCCCCCCCCCCCATGACATCACACTGACATCATGCAATATCCCCCCCATGACATCACACTGACATCATACAATATTCTCCCCTATGACACTCTGAGAAGACTAAGCAGGCACCAAGCCAATATTCCCCCACCTGAGCCCGGCAGCTTGGAGATCAGTGCACCCAGCTCGCAGTGTCGGGGATCAGTGCACCCAGCTCGCAGTGTCGGCGATCAGTGCACCCAGCTCGCAGTGTCGGGGATCAGTGCACCCAGCTCGCAGTGTCGGCGATCAGTGCACCCAGCTCGCAGTGTCGGGGGATCAGTGCACCCAGCTCGCAGTGTCGGGGGATCAGTGCACCCAGCTCGCAGTGTCGGGGGATCAGTGCACCCAGCTCGCAGTGTCGGGGGATCAGTGCACCCAGCTCGCAGTGTCGGGGGATCAGTGCACCCAGCTCGCAGTGTCGGGGGATCAGTGCACCCAGCTCGCAGTGTCGGGGGATCAGTGCACCCAGCTCGCAGTGTCGGGGGATCAGTGCACCCAGCTCGCAGTGTCGGGGGATCAGTGCACCCAGCTCGCAGTGTCGGGGGATCAGTGCACCCAGCTCGCAGTGTCGGGGGATCAGTGCACCCAGCTCGCAGTGTCGGGGGATCAGTGCACCCAGCTCGCAGTGTCGGGGATCAGTGCACCCAGCTCGCAGTGTCGGGGGATCAGTGCACCCAGCTCGCAGTGTCGGGGGATCAGTGCACCCAGCTCGCAGTGTCGGGGGATCAGTGCACCCAGCTCGCAGTGTCGGGGATCAGTGCACCCAGCTCGCAGTGTCGGGGATCAGTGCACCCAGCTCGCAGTGTCGGGGATCAGTGCACCCAGCTCGCAGTGTCGGGGATCAGTGCACCCAGCTCGCAGTGTCGGGGGATCAGTGCACCCAGCTCGCAGTGTCGGGGGATCAGTGCACCCAGCTCGCAGTGTCGGGGGATCAGTGCACCCAGCTCGCAGTGTCGGGGGATCAGTGCACCCAGCTCGCAGTGTCGGGGGATCAGTGCACCCAGCTCGCAGTGTCGGGGGATCAGTGCACCCAGCTCGCAGTGTCGGGGATCAGTGCACCCAGCTCGCAGTGTCGGGGATCAGTGCACCCAGCTCGCAGTGTCGGGGATCAGTGCACCCAGCTCGCAGTGTCGGGGATCAGTGCACCCAGCTCGCAGTGTCGGGGATCAGTGCACCCAGCTCGCAGTGTCGGGGATCAGTGCACCCAGCTCGCAGTGTCGGGGATCAGTGCACCCAGCTCGCAGTGTCGGGGATCAGTGCACCCAGCTCGCAGTGTCGGGGATCAGTGCACCCAGCTCGCAGTGTCGGGGATCAGTGCACCCAGCTCGCAGTGTCGGGGATCAGTGCACCCAGCTCGCAGTGTCGGGGATCAGTGCACCCAGCTCGCAGTGTCGGGGATCAGTGCACCCAGCTCGCAGTGTCGGGGATCAGTGCACCCAGCTCGCAGTGTCGGGGATCAGTGCACCCAGCTCGCAGTGTCGGGGATCAGTGCACCCAGCTCGCAGTGTCGGGGATCAGTGCACCCAGCTCGCAGTGTCGGGGATCAGTGCACCCAGCTCGCAGTGTCGGGGATCAGTGCACCCAGCTCGCAGTGTCGGGGATCAGTGCACCCAGCTCGCAGTGTCGGGGATCAGTGCACCCAGCTCGCAGTGTCGGGGATCAGTGCACCCAGCTCGCAGTGTCGGGGATCAGTGCACCCAGCTCGCAGTGTCGGGGATCAGTGCACCCAGCTCGCAGTGTCGGGGATCAGTGCACCCAGCTCGCAGTGTCGGGGATCAGTGCACCCAGCTCGCAGTGTCGGGGATCAGTGCACCCAGCTCGCAGTGTCGGGGATCAGTGCACCCAGCTCGCAGTGTCGGGGATCAGTGCACCCAGCTCGCAGTGTCGGGGATCAGTGCACCCAGCTCGCAGTGTCGGGGATCAGTGCACCCAGCTCGCAGTGTCGGGGATCAGTGCACCCAGCTCGCAGTGTCGGGGATCAGTGCACCCAGCTCGCAGTGTCGGGGATCAGTGCACCCAGCTCGCAGTGTCGGGGATCAGTGCACCCAGCTCGCAGTGTCGGGGATCAGTGCACCCAGCTCGCAGTGTCGGGGATCAGTGCACCCAGCTCGCAGTGTCGGGGATCAGTGCACCCAGCTCGCAGTGTCGGGGATCAGTGCACCCAGCTCGCAGTGTCGGGGATCAGTGCACCCAGCTCGCAGTGTCGGGGATCAGTGCACCCAGCTCGCAGTGTCGGGGATCAGTGCACCCAGCTCGCAGTGTCGGGGATCAGTGCACCCAGCTCGCAGTGTCGGGGATCAGTGCACCCAGCTCGCAGTGTCGGGGATCAGTGCACCCAGCTCGCAGTGTCGGGGATCAGTGCACCCAGCTCGCAGTGTCGGGGATCAGTGCACCCAGCTCGCAGTGTCGGGGATCAGTGCACCCAGCTCGCAGTGTCGGGGATCAGTGCACCCAGCTCGCAGTGTCGGGGATCAGTGCACCCAGCTCGCAGTGTCGGGGATCAGTGCACCCAGCTCGCAGTGTCGGGGATCAGTGCACCCAGCTCGCAGTGTCGGGGATCAGTGCACCCAGCTCGCAGTGTCGGGGATCAGTGCACCCAGCTCGCAGTGTCGGGGATCAGTGCACCCAGCTCGCAGTGTCGGGGATCAGTGCACCCAGCTCGCAGTGTCGGGGATCAGTGCACCCAGCTCGCAGTGTCGGGGATCAGTGCACCCAGCTCGCAGTGTCGGGGGATCAGTGCACCCAGCTCGCAGTGTCGGGGGATCAGTGCACCCAGCTCGCAGTGTCGGGGGATCAGTGCACCCAGCTCGCAGTGTCGGGGGATCAGTGCACCCAGCTCGCAGTGTCGGGGGATCAGTGCACCCAGCTCGCAGTGTCGGGGGATCAGTGCACCCAGCTCGCAGTGTCGGGGATCAGTGCACCCAGCTCGCAGTGTCGGGGATCAGTGCACCCAGCTCGCAGTGTCGGGGATCAGTGCACCCAGCTCGCAGTGTCGGGGATCAGTGCACCCAGCTCGCAGTGTCGGGGATCAGTGCACCCAGCTCGCAGTGTCGGGGATCAGTGCACCCAGCTCGCAGTGTCGGGGATCAGTGCACCCAGCTCGCAGTGTCGGGGATCAGTGCACCCAGCTCGCAGTGTCGGGGATCAGTGCACCCAGCTCGCAGTGTCGGGGATCAGTGCACCCAGCTCGCAGTGTCGGGGATCAGTGCACCCAGCTCGCAGTGTCGGGGATCAGTGCACCCAGCTCGCAGTGTCGGGGATCAGTGCACCCAGCTCGCAGTGTCGGGGATCAGTGCACCCAGCTCGCAGTGTCGGGGATCAGTGCACCCAGCTCGCAGTGTCGGGGATCAGTGCACCCAGCTCGCAGTGTCGGGGATCAGTGCACCCAGCTCGCAGTGTCGGGGATCAGTGCACCCAGCTCGCAGTGTCGGGGATCAGTGCACCCAGCTCGCAGTGTCGGGGATCAGTGCACCCAGCTCGCAGTGTCGGGGATCAGTGCACCCAGCTCGCAGTGTCGGGGATCAGTGCACCCAGCTCGCAGTGTCGGGGATCAGTGCACCCAGCTCGCAGTGTCGGGGATCGGTGCACCGAGTGGCACTGACATCACATTCATTCTGCAGGAAGAGCTGTGGGGAAAGTTAATTATTAACAATAAACCTCTGACAGGAGAAATATCGATCAATAATGTGCCTGGAATGTCAGTGAGGAACATACCTAGCATAAGATCTCTTCCTGCACCGACATACACTATATTACCAAAAGTATTGGGACACCTGCCTTTATACACACATGAACTTTAATGGCATCCCAGTCTTAGTCCCAAAAGCAAGGTCTATTAAGACATGGATGAGCGAGTTTGGGGTGGAGGAACTTGACTGGCCTGCACAGAGTCCTGACCTCAACCCGACAGAACATCTTTGGGATGAATTAGAGCGGAGACTGCGAGCCAGGCCTTCTCATCCAACATCAGTGCCTGACCTTACAAATGCTCTTCTGGAAGAATGGTAAAACCTTCCCATAGACACCCTCCTAAACCTTGTGGACGGCCTTCCCAGAAGAGGTGAAGCTGTTATAGCTGCAAAGGGCGGAGCCAACTCAATATTGAACCCTCCGGACTAAGACTGGGAGGTCATTAAAGGTCATGTGTGTGTAAAGGCAGGTGTCCCAATACTTTTGGGAATATAGTGTACCTCCTATAAGATCTGTCCCTGCACTGATAGCACACAGTCAGTCCCTGCAGTCAGGAGTGGAGCCCCCCACACATCAGTCTGCGGATCACGTCCGGTCCCATCACACACAATGGAGCCGTGTGGAGGACGGAGAGGCAGCAGCCGAATCTCATTCAATTCTCATGTAAAATGAGGAGGAACCCCCCCCTCCCCCCGATCTGCTCCCCGACATTCACTGCAAACTGGAACTGCCCCCAATCTGCAGACCCCCCCCCCCCCCCCCAATCTACACACCCCCACCAACCACAACTATAGGACCCCCCCAACCACAATTATAGGATCCCCCCAATCTACACACCCCCACCAACCACAACTATAGGACCCCCCCAATCTACACACCCCCCCAAACCACAATTATAGGATCCCCCCAATCTACACACCCCCACCAACCACAACTATAGGACCCCCCCCCCAATCTACACACCCCCCCAACCACAATTATAGGATCCCCCCAATCTACACACCCCCACCAACCACAACTATAGGACCCCCCCCCAATCTACACACCCCCCCAACCACAATTATAGGATCCCCCCCAATCTACACACCCCCACCAACCACAACTATAGGACCCCCCCAATCTACAGACCCCCCCCCCCGACATTCACTGCAAACTGGAACTGCCCCCAATCTGCAGACCCCCCCCAATCTACACACCCCCACCAACCACAACTATAGGACCCCCCCAATCTACACACCCCCACCAACCACAACTATAGGACCCCCCCAATCTACACACCCCCACCAACCACAACTATAGGACCCCCCCAATCTACACACCCCCACCAACCACAACTATAGGACCCCCCCTAACCACAATTATAGGACCCCCCCAATCTGCAAACCCCCACCAACCACAAATTACAGGACCCCCCAATCTGCAGACACCCCCCCAATCTACACACCCCCACCAACCACAACTATAGGACACCCCCCCAATCTACAGACCCCCCCCCCAACCACAACTATAGGACCCCCCAATCTACAGACCCCCCCCCAACCACAATTATAGGACCCCCCCAATCTACACACCCCCATTAACCACAACTATAGGACCCCCCCAATCTACACACCCCCATCAACCACAACTATAGGACCCCCCCCCCAATCTGCAGACCCCCCCAACCACAAATTACAGGACCCCCCCAATCTACAGACCCCCCAATCTGCAGACACCCCCCCAATCTACACACCCCCAGCAACCACAATAGGACCCCCCCAATCTACAGACCCCCCCCCCGACATTCACTGCAAACTGGAACTGCCCCCAATCTGCAGACTCCCCCCAATCTACACACCCCCACCAATCACAACTATAGGACCCCCCAATCTGCAAACCCCCCCCCCCCCAACCACAATTATAGGACCCCCCCAATCTGCAAACCCCCACCAACCACAAATTACAGGACCCCCCCAATCTACAGAACCCCCAATGTGCAGACACCCCCCCAATCTACACACCCCCAACCAACCACAACTATAGGACCCCCCCAATCTACAGACCCCCACCAACCACAACTATAGGACCCCCAATCTACAGACCCCCCCAACCACAATTATAGGAACCCCCCAATCTACACACCCCCATCAACCACAACTATAGGACCCCCCCAATAACCACAACTATAGGACCCCCCCCCCCCCCGACATTCACTGCAAACTGGAACTGCCCCCAATCTGCAGACCCCCCCCCCCAATCTACACACCCCCACCAACCACAACTATAGGACCCCCCCAATCTACACACCCCCACCAACCACAACTATAGGACCCCCCCAATCTACAGACCCCCCCCCCCGACATTCACTGCAAACTGGAACTGCCCCCAATCTGCAGACCCCCCCCAATCTACACACCCCCACCAACCACAACTATAGGACCCCCCTAACCACAATTATAGGACCCCCCAATCTGCAAACCCCCACCAACCACAAATTACAGGACCCCCCCAATCTACAGAACCCCCAAACTACACACCCCCACCAACCACAACTATAGGACCCCCCCAATCTACAGACCCCCCCCCCCGACATTCACTGCAAACTGGAACTGTCCTCAATCTGCAGACCCCCCCCCAATCTACACACCCCCACCAACCACAACTATAGGACCCCCCCTAACCACAATTATAGGACCCCCCCAATCTGCAAACCCCCACCAACCACAAATTACAGGACCCCCCCAATCTACAGAACCCCCAATCTGCAGACACCCCCCCAATCTACACACCCCCACCAACCACAACTATAGGACACCCCCCCAATCTACAGACCCCCCCAACCACAACTATAGGACCCCCCAATCTACAGACCCCCCCCAACCACAATTATAGGACCCCCCCAATCTACACACCCCCATTAACCACAACTATAGGACCCCCCCAATCTACACACCCCCATCAACCACAACTATAGGACCCCCCCCCCCCAATCTGCAGACCCCCCCAACCACAAATTACAGGACCCCCCCAATCTGCAGACACCCCCCCCCCAATCTACACACCCCCAGCAACCACAATAGGACCCCCCCAATCTACAGACCCCCCCCCCCCCGACATTCACTGCAAACTGGAACTGCCCCCAATCTGCAGACTCCCCCCAATCTACACACCCCCACCAATCACAACTATAGGACCCCCCAATCTGCAAACCCCCCCCCCCAACCACAATTATAGGACCCCCCCAATCTGCAAACCCCCACCAACCACAAATTACAGGACCCCCCCCCAATCTACAGAACCCCCAATGTGCAGACACCCCCCCAATCTACACACCCCCAACCAACCACAACTATAGGACCCCCCCAATCTACAGACCCCCACCAACCACAACTATAGGACCCCCAATCTACAGACCCCCCCAACCACAATTATAGGAACCCCCCAATCTACACACCCCCATCAACCACAACTATAGGACCCCCCCAATAACCACAACTATAGGACCCCCCCCCCGACATTCACTGCAAACTGGAACTGCCCCCAATCTGCAGACCCCCCCCTCCCAATCTACACACCCCCACCAACCACAACTATAGGACCCCCCCAATCTACACACCCCCACCAACCACAACTATAGGACCCCCCCAATCTACAGACCCCCCCCCCCCGACATTCACTGCAAACTGGAACTGCCCCCAATCTGCAGACCCCCCCCAATCTACACACCCCCACCAACCACAACTATAGGACCCCCCCTAACCACAATTATAGGACCCCCCAATCTGCAAACCCCCACCAACCACAAATTACAGGACCCCCCCAATCTACAGAACCCCCAAACTACACACCCCCACCAACCACAACTATAGGACCCCCCCAATCTACAGACCCCCCCCCCCCCCCCGACATTCACTGCAAACTGGAACTGTCCTCAATCTGCAGACCCCCCCCCAATCTACACACCCCCACCAACCACAACTATAGGACCCCCCCTAACCACAATTATAGGACCCCCCCAATCTGCAAACCCCACCAACCACAAATTACAGGACCCCCCCAATCTACAGAACCCCCAATCTGCAGACACCCCCCCAATCTACACACCCCCACCAACCACAACTATAGGACACCCCCCCAATCTACAGACCCCCCCAACCACAACTATAGGACCCCCCAATCTACAGACCCCCCCCAACCACAATTATAGGACCCCCCCAATCTACACACCCCCATTAACGACAACTATAGGACCCCCCCAATCTACACACCCCCATCAACCACAACTATAGGACCCCCCCCCCAATCTGCAGACCCCCCCAACCACAAATTACAGGACCCCCCCAATCTACAGACCCCCCCAATCTGCAGACACCCCCCCCCAATCTACACACCCCCAGCAACCACAATAGGACCCCCCCAATCTACAGACCCCCCCCCCCCCCGACATTCACTGCAAACTGGAACTGCCCCCAATCTGCAGACTCCCCCCAATCTACACACCCCCACCAATCACAACTATAGGACCCCCCCAATCTACACACCCCCCCCAACCACAATTATAGGACCCCCCCAATCTACACACCCCCATTAACCACAACTATAGGACCCCCCCAATCTACACACCCCCATCAACCACAACTATAGGACCCCCCCCCCCCAATCTGCAGACCCCCCCAACCACAAATTACAGGACCCCCCAATCTACAGACCCCCCAATCTGCAGACACCCCCCCCCAATCTACACACCCCCAGCAACCACAATAGGACCCCCCAATCTACAGACCCCCCCCCGACATTCACTGCAAACTGGAACTGCCCCCAATCTGCAGACTCCCCCCAATCTACACACCCCCACCAATCACAACTATAGGACCCCCCAATCTGCAAACCCCCCCCCAACCACAATTATAGGACCCCCCCAATCTGCAAACCCCCACCAACCACAAATTACAGGACCCCCCCAATCTACAGAACCCCCAATGTGCAGACACCCCCCCAATCTACACACCCCCAACCAACCACAACTATAGGACCCCCCCAATCTACAGACCCCCACCAACCACAACTATAGGACCCCCAATCTACAGACCCCCCCAACCACAATTATAGGAACCCCCCAATCTACACACCCCCATCAACCACAACTATAGGACCCCCCCAATAACCACAACTATAGGACCCCCCCCCCCCCGACATTCACTGCAAACTGGAACTGCCCCCAATCTGCAGACCCCCCCCCCCAATCTACACACCCCCACCAACCACAACTATAGGACCCCCCCAATCTACACACCCCCACCAACCACAACTATAGGACCCCCCAATCTACAGACCCCCCCCCCCCCGACATTCACTGCAAACTGGAACCCCCCCCAATCTACACACCCCCACCAACCACAACTATAGGACCCCCCCTAACCACAATTATAGGACCCCCCAACAACCACAAATTACAGGACCCCCCCAATCTACAGAACCCCCAAACTACACACCCCCACCAACCACAACTATAGGACCCCCCCCAATCTACAGACCCCCCCCCCCCGACATTCACTGCAAACTGGAACTGTCCTCAATCTGCAGACCCCCCCCCAATCTACACACCCCCACCAACCACAACTATAGGACCCCCCCTAACCACAATTATAGGACCCCCCCAATCTGCAAACCCCCACCAACCACAAATTACAGGACCCCCCCAATCTACAGAACCCCCAATCTGCAGACACCCCCCCAATCTACACACCCCCACCAACCACAACTATAGGACACCCCCCCAATCTACAGACCCCCCCAACCACAACTATAGGACCCCCCAATCTACAGACCCCCCCCAACCACAATTATAGGACCCCCCCAATCTACACACCCCCATTAACCACAACTATAGGACCCCCCCAATCTACACACCCCCATCAACCACAACTATAGGACCCCCCCCCCC